>CM037853.1:194209627-194242640 GCA_021234595.1 Delia radicum
TTCATTTGCATTTATTGAACTTATTTGTTCAATTAATCATATTGATATATTGACAAGTGGTTTACTAGTTCATTTTAGCAAATACTGTGCAGATTTGTTAAACAGACAATTGACCAATATAACAATATGAATAATTGAAAAAAATTGTTTAACAAACATATGACCTAAAAGAAAGAACTAGTTCAACTACTGCAAATAACCGAAATGAACTACTCCTATGAACAAAAATGGATAACTCCTCAAGTTTTTTCACTTATGGGCCAAATCTGCATTAAAGTTTTGGATGTTTCAAAGAAGTTTTTTTTTTAAATAAAATTTTAAAAATCAGTTCATAGGAAAAACGCAAAATGTGCGTACAATTTATATTACAGCATAGTGGAAAAGTATAATACACTGCGTTGCATAACTATAATTACAAAGGATTTTTTTAATATTACAAACATTTTTTTAAAACGTACTCGTATAACTGTTTTTAAAAGTGTGGTAAACGATCTCTTAAAATGTAAGAGATTACTTAATTGATTTAAAAGAAAATTGTGTAACAATATTTTGTTGGTGTTTCATAACTATAATTACATATAATTACAATATAAACAAAGAAGAATCTATACATATAAAACTCATTTTCTGTTTGTTTGTTCTCTATACAAATTTGCAATTCTCAGCGTATTTTCCTCAAATTTGGCATGAATAAACCTTCGGCCCTCAACTTAGATCGTAGTATAGTTTTCATCGACCACACCCACTTCTACGCCTACTTTTGACAAAAAATGTACAATTAAAATTTTGTTCACCTTTTTAAACTTTTTTCGTTTTTTCGAATACAAACTTCTAAGAAAGTTTAAACGGATTTCTTTGAAATCTGGGACCTTCCCGAGGAAGGTCCCAGTAAAAGTTTCGTTACCATAGCCCACTTCAATACCGACGTTTGATCAAAAACGTCAAAACCAAAAAAATCCACTTCTACAAGGTGGCACAAAAGTAATCCTCCTATCAGAAAATGCTATAAATTTTGCGATTAGCGCCTAATGTCAGTTCTGTTTTGACATCTGTGTAGTAAACACATGCGAAATACACGTTAATAAACAATGTTACGCTACATTGCTCCAGAACGCGGAATATTGGTGACTATTTATTTGAGCATTAATCGGTCGGTGACTTTGGCACAACGTGAATTTCGTCGCAGATTTCCTGGCCGTCCAACGCCTACTGGTGAAACACTGCGACGTTGAGCCGCTCGCCTCGAAGAGACTGGCACAACACGAGATGCTGCCAGGCGTGGCAGACCCCGGAGTAGCCGTTCTGCAGAGAATATTGCTGCTGTAGCCGAGGATGTCATGGAAGCGCCGTCGACATCGACCAGACGACGTGCCACGCAAATGGGTATCAGTCGACGGTCTTTACAGCGAATTTTGGTACATGATTTGAAGATGTTTCCGTACAAAGTCCAGACGGTGCATCAGCTGTTAGCTGCTGACCGCCAATCGCGTGTAACATACGCTCAAGCCATCCTTAATCACCACCAAGAGGAAGATGATTTTTCATCAAAAATAATCATGAGTGATGAGGCTCATTTCCATCTTAGCGGGTACGTAAATTAGCAAAATGTACGCTTCTGGGGCACTGAAAATCCACGAAGAGCCATTACACCCGCTCAAAGTCACTGTATGGTGTGCTGTTTTCGCTGGAGGAGTCATCGGACCTTTTTTCTTCGAAGACGTCGCGGGACAAACGGTTTAAAAAATTAAAATACCAAATAAAAATAATCCACAAGAAGATTCAAAGTTTTTAATTTTTTTTTAAATTACAGCCAAAAAACATCGGAAGGTTATTTTTGCGCCACCTTGTATATATATAAAACTCATTTTCTATTTGTTTGTTCTCAATACAAATTTGCAATTCTCAACGGATTGTCCTCAAATTTGGCATGAATAATCCTCTGACCTCTGCTTAGATCGTAGTATAGTTTTCATAAACCACACCCACTTCTACGCCTACTTTTGACAAAAAATGTAAAATTTAAATTTTTTTCACCTTTTTTCGTTTTCTTCGAAAACAAACTTCTAAGAAAGTTTTAACGGATTTCTTTGAAATAACTCACATATATTCTACGTTTCCCGAGAAAGGCCTCAGTAAAAGTTCATTACCATAGCCCACTTCAATACCGACTTTTGATCAAAAACGTCAAAACCAAAAAATTCCACTATCTATATAAAAAAAAACTCATTTTCTGTTTGTTTGTTTGCAATTCTAAACGGATTTTCCTCAAATTTGGCATGCATAATCCTAGGACCCTCAACTTAGATTGTAGTATAGTTTTCATCGACCAAGCCCACTCCTACGTCTACTTTTGACAAAAAATGTAAAATTAGAAGTTTGTATTCGAAAAAAAAGGAAAACTATTTTCTTACAGATTTTGTTCAAATTTGGCACTCATAGTTTGTACACCTAGGGCGAGGTCACCAAATACTAGTCTCCTACCGCTACCATTTAAAGGCCAACTGTGGATTTCCGATATCAAATATTATTTTTCAAAGTGTGACAATTTATAAAATTTATAGGGTCCAGTTTGGATGTTCCATAAACAAATTTTTATTTTTACCAGATTCCGCACAAATTTTAAAAAGATGGCCCTCCAAAAGATCGCTTTATATTTTTTATGTAATTGAAATAATATTGGATTAACTATATATACAGCCATTCAGTTATTTTTTACTTTTTATACAAATTTTGCACAAGTTTGAAAGAAAATTCTCATAACCATTAGAAAATTATAAACATTCATGTACTTTAGTAGAACTTTAAAATTATGCTTTAAGAATTTTCACAGTATCATAAAAACAGGGCACACTGCAATTACACTCATAATAATCTATAGGTAAAATACACGAAAACCGTTGTTCATTTTACGAAACTTTTGGTTATTTTGACATTACGAAAAAATTTGTAGAATATACAAATCACATTTCGTAAAGTTTTGTAAAAATTTTTTTTAATAAAAATGTGGTGCATACCTTACGGGTTTATTTTAAAATTAAAAAAAAAAATGTAATGGTGCCACACCAGAATCGAACTCACGATTTCAGTGACGTCCTGCTGGGTTGAAGTAGACCCCTCTACCATTTGCACCAAAGTAGCTGATGCAATACAACAAACTAAAAAGGAACTTAAGTCGAAAATATTATGAAATTTTTATGAAAACTAGAAAAATATGCTACAAATATTTAATAAAAAAGGTAAAATGGCCATTAAATATTTTTATTATGTTTATTAAACTAAACTAAATAAAATAATATAATTTTTTTTATAAATATATCAAATAATATATTAAAAAACAAAATAAAAAAATAATAAAATAATAATAATAAAAAACTTAAATAACAATTTCAAACTAATTGCATTTTATTATTAAATATTTTATCTTTTTAAATATTTATTTTATTGAATTTCATATTAAACCCGGCAAATAAAGTGGAAGTAGTGTTTTCGGGCCCTCTTTAACTTGTTTTAGGATCCTCTTTATTAAACAAAATACAAAATATCCATTTATATCAAAAATAGTAATAATGAAATAAAAAAATAAAACATAGAAATTTAAAAAACATTAATAAACAAAAAAAAATATAAAAACTAAAAAAAAAAAAAAAAATTTGTCCTGGCCAGGAGTTGAACTCGCAACCATCTGATTGCAAATCCGACCTCTAACCACATCAACATCCATATGTAATATTTGTAACATTACAAATTTTTGTACAATGTACTAAAAAAATTTATATATATATATATATTTTTTTATATAAATAGAACATTTTTGGTCTTCAAATTTAGTAACGTCATGATGCTTGTTAGGAAAAGACCTAACCACGTGGTTGATTA
Organism: Delia radicum; assembly: GCA_021234595.1. Classification (NCBI taxonomy): domain Eukaryota; kingdom Metazoa; phylum Arthropoda; class Insecta; order Diptera; family Anthomyiidae; genus Delia; species Delia radicum. Next base: position 194,213,504 of record CM037853.1, read on the forward strand.
CTAAGAAGACAAGAATGGAGCAACATTGATTATTAATAGGTTTTTTGTTAAAGTTCTGCCTATTATATAGGCTCTAGCTTTTCTAAAACTTCGGGTTCTGATGAGATCTTTAGCCAGATCGAAATACTAGTATCAACCTAGCTAATATGTTTGATTTGCTTTATTTTTGTAAATATACGGAGGTTGAAAGCTCGTTATAAATTGAAAATAACATAAAAATAATCTCGATGTATATAAAAACAAAAAACTAATATAACTGTAAAAAATATTACTTGAGCCAGAGTACACACTAAAAATTTTTTATATAAATAGAACATTTTTGGTCTTCAAAATTTAGTAACGTCATGATGCTTGTTAGGAAAAGACCTAACCACGTGGTTGATTACTAAGAAGACAAGAATGGAGCAACATTGATTATTAATAGGTTTTTTGTTAAAGTTCTGCCTATTATATAGGCTCTAGCTTTTCTAAAACTTCGGGTTCTGATGAGATCTTTAGCCAGATCGAAATACTAGTATCAACCTAGCTAATATGTTTGATTTGCTTTATTTTTGTAAATATACGGAGGTTGAAAGCTCGTTATAAATTGAAAATAACATAAAAATAATCTCGATGTATATAAAAACAAAAAACTAATATAACTGTAAAAAATTACGAAATCATGTTTGTATTTTTACGAAATTTGTAAATTTATATAATTTGTTTTATACAAAAGTTTTGTAATATAAACAAAATTTTTGTACATTCTACGAAAAAAAATTTACGAAAAATATATTTGTATTTTAAGCATGGATTATTATGAGTGTAGTGATGTGGCGTCGGCAGCGCATGCAACAGTTCCGGGGCTATCATAATAATAAAGATAATGAATTGAAGAAAAGTCGGTATATATTTTAAGTCTTTGTTTTCAATATATGTTATTTCAAAAGTATTTGAGTTCCGGGCAAGACCGGGTACAAACAGCTAGTAGCAAATAAAGAAAAATTAAAGAATTATTTTGATTTTTATGCAATTTCAATCAATTTGCAATAAAACACCGAGTGGTTCATATCTAAGTGATTTAGAAAATCACGAATTTCAGTATATTTAAAAAGTGGATTAATATATCGGGAAATTGGTAGAAAAATACTAATAATCCGAGCGCTAAAATTAATTCCGGCGTAAAATAATCAACTGCGCCAACTGTAAAATAATCAACTCATTGAGTCTCAATCAGATAATCGATGAATGTAAGGTAACTGTATCCAAATCAACCATAAGTAGGCTCGTAAGGTACTCTCAGAGTATTACTCCGCAAAAGCTGATGTATACGCTAAGGTTATAACACCGCCACAAAACTGATCGATTTAAATTCGCTAAAAGAAATTAACAAACCAACTGGAGAAAGGTAAGTCAATAAACGCTGTTGTTTGTGGGACTGTTTAAACATAAATTTCTTTTAAAGGTGATTTTTTTCTGATGAGACAAAGTTCAATTCTAATGGTCCAGATGGTTTTAACAGCTATTGGAGCGACCCACGTAAGAAACCACGATATTTCTCTAAAAGAAATTCCGTAGGCGAATCCTTAATGGGCCGCTTTTTGTTTCGATGGTATGGTTGATTTGGCATTTCCCAGCACCAGAATAAATTCTTCTGAGTACATTAAAGAATTAGAAGACAAATTGGTGCCATTTATTGAAAATAGCAACGAAGAAGAATTAATTTTTTAACAAGACAATGCCTCAGTATATGTAAAATTTACATTTTAAATTTAAATTTACATTGTACATCGACAGACGATGGAATGGCAATCATCAAAAATTATAAGAGTATTAGAATGGCCCGCATTTTCTCAGTATCAAAACACCATTGAGAATATTTGGTTCGTATTAACCCGTTAAGTTTACGAAGAAAACCGGTAATATGAAAGCGTTTTTCAACTAAAATAATCAGTTATTGATGCACGGAGATTAGGAACTTCAACTAAATTTGGTGGACAATATGTCTGAACGAATTTTCGAGTTGATTCCAAAAAAAAGGAAGCCACACATTATTATTAAAGCTGCTGCTTTCAAATATTTTTCTGACACTTTTGTAAATTTTGATATAATAAGTTAAGTATTTGGTGCGTTTCATCTCAAGTGACCCAACTTTTGAAATCGAATCGATTACAGTATCGAGGGTATGAACATTTAGTTAGGTATGTTACATACCGTCGGAAAGGATAATTTCTCTAGTTTCTCAGTAGAATTTTTATTTTTAAGGTTTTAGAAACACTTACACACAAATAGGAAATAATTCCAAATAGTTCATATGCAAAAAATTTAAAAACCTTTGTCTTGAGTTACAAAACATTTAGTTAGATATCCATCCCACAAAGCTTTTAAAGGAATAGACATAAGCTTTCTTTGGAGCAAAAAAAAAATGGGCATATTTTGAAAAAAAAAGTCAAAAAATTTTTGATTTTGAAAAAACATAGTCAAAATTTAGATTTCTAAACTATTTAGGACAAATTTTGGTAAGAACAATAGGTAATAAGTTACATGGAAGAGAAAAAAAACACTTGTTTGGCCAAAATGCCAAATGTTGACCCCTCTAACACAGAGAGTTCTTGACCGATCTTGTTGAAAAGTTGTGTCTAAGCTACTTGGTGCAAATTTCATACCGATCGGAAGACATCAATTTCAAAAGTTGGGTCACTTGGGATGAAACACCCAATTTATATTAAACAAAATATTTCTTTTTAATAGTAAACTAAAAAATAAATTAATTGTTTTTTTTGTTAAATATTATTAAATTTTCATTGGTTTTACTTTTGTGCCGGTTAAACTCTTCTATTTTTTTTTTAACTTACGAAATTTAGTGAAATTATAGTTTTGCAACGCAGTGTATGTAAAAAGCTTAAAAAATATGTGTACTAAAATTCAGCCTAAAGAAAATTATATTTGCGAAAGTTATTTTAACAAACACTTTCATTCAAATGAATGTCTACAAAATATTTTTAATTTTATTTTAAACATGTTCGCGAATTTGCATGAATTTTAAAATAAAATTTTTAAAATATTTTGTATAAATTCACTGTAGTGAGAGTGTTTGTGGAAATAACTTTAGCAAAGTTTTTTAAATCTGTTTAAATATAATACTAAAATATGAACTCATACGTCGTCCTTTTTTGCTATGCTGTCATATAAATTTTTAGCACATTCCGCGTTTTTCTCATGAACGGAAATTTATTTTGTTTTTCCCTTTTTAAAGGAAATAATTGTTAATATTTGTCTTTTTGCTTATGCGCAAAATACTTTGATCGAACGCAAACTTACTTATTAATGCTGCACATTTATTAATCAAATTTGATATCCGAATGTTAATGAAGGTCTTTTATGTCTTTACCATAAAAACATTTTATTTGTAAAATTGTATGTATGAAAAACTGCGTTAAAACATGACAGATTTTGATGCAAATGTTGCGAAAAATCTGGACCATAATTAAAAAAAACTGGGTACGACATTAAAATCAAATCATTTAAACTTTGTAGCGCAGTGTAATTAAACATCTACAATAAAATATCTTTCAACATTTAACCTTTTATATAAAATCTTAAAATGTTTTAATATCCAACTAATGTATTCAGAATTTGATTTATAATATGTAATTACCCGCTTTTGAATGATCCTTGGGCGAAAGTGTCTCCCTCATTGACAACGACATTAACAATTCCTGTGCAAGTTTTTGTTTACCAAACGCCACTGCACCACTAGTAACCATCATCACTTCGCGACCTTCTAAATGACATTCTGCCACCTGTAAAAATAAATGTTATAATTATTTAAAAATATTGTTAGGATATATAAACTATAACAAACGACTAGTAAGTTACTTAAAGTACGTAACATTATTAACCTTATAATCTAGGGTTTCTTAATTGCATAAATATTTAAAAACCAGAGTATAATTTCTAAATGCCCTCCACTACATTGGTCTTTTAACTGGTCAAGTCTGTAAACATTTGGATATTGGATGCATAAATCTCAGCTACAAGTCATGAAAGAATAGAAAAAAATCCGGAAAAATATTATTTATGTAAAGGGTGTTTTTTATACAGGTATAGAACCTTAAGTTGGCAACACTTTTTCAACTGGCGGCAATTTTGTCAGCTACTTGACAGTTTAGTTTGGTTTGCCGTGAATAGACTGACGCCTGAATAACACTTTCAAATTGTGCAAATTTATTTTGAAAATCATGGTTCTGTTCGAAATACGTATCGCGCACTACGTCCATTTAACGGCCAATATAATCGTCCATCAGAGCAATTAATTCGATTAACTATGGAACGTTTTCGCACCACGTTTACTCCTAATGATAATATGCATCCACAGAGACGTCGTACAGTGCGTATAGAATAAGTCATTGCTGCTGTAGAGCGTAGCGAAGAGGAAACCCCAATCAGTCTATCCGCCATCGTGCACAGGAATTGGATATGTGTCCATCCACTTTAGGGAGATTTTGCGGAAAGATCTTGGTTGGCGTGCATACAAAATCCAACTCGTTCAACAATTGAAGCCACACGATCACCTAGCAAGGTGTAGATTCGGTGAATGTGCCCAAAACAAGATAGCCGTTGATCCCGATTTTCATAAGCGAATTTTGTTTAGCGATGAAGCTCACTTTTGGTTAAATGGATACGTCAATAAACCAAACTGAAGTATTTGGAGTGATGATAATCCTCAAGTGTATGTTGAGACACCGTTACATCCAGAAAAACTGACTGATTGGTGTGCTATATGGGCTGGTGGAATCATTTGTCCGTACTTCTTTAAAAACGATGATGTTCAGAACGTTACAGTCAATGGTGACCACTATAGAGCCACGATTACTGACTTTTTCCTTCATCAATTGAACAACCATGACGTGCAATAGCTGTGGTTTCAACAAGACGGCGCAACATGTCACACAGCTCGTTCCACAATTGATTTATTGAAGGAAACGTTTGGTAACCGCATAGTTTCGCGTTTCGGACCCGTAAATTGGCCTCCAAGATCGTGCGATTTAACGCCGCTGGACTATTTTCTGTGGGGATATGCGAAATTGCTAGTCTACGCCGATAAGCCCGAAACGATTGACCACTTGGAGGATAACATTCGCCGCGTTATTGCCAATATACAGCCACAAAACTTGAAAAATTGAACCTCCAGATTATACTACGTCCGAGCCAGCCGTGGCGGTCATATGACAGAAGTCATATTTAAATTAAAATGCCAGAAGATTTACTTTCGACTAAAGTAAATTTCATGTCAATTTAAAAAATTCATCTTTGTTTTATTCCATTTCAACGTTTTATACCTCTACAAAAACACCCTTTACTAGTTAGTATACGATCATACAAATTTTCGTTGAAAAGCTCTCAAGATTTCAGAATTTACTTAGACACTGTATCAAGATATCACAGCCCGAACAGCTGGAGCTAGGTAATTTTGACACGTAGACTCCTTCTCCGACATAGACATCTGCTTAGGCGGGGTTTTAGGAAATTCCTACTTGGAATAAAAGTCTTCCCCTTAGCAGCTTTCCCAAACCTCTGGCTAAACATTTTATATTATAGTGGAGTACGCTTATAACGAACACCGGTTATAACGAACTTTTTTTATTACGAACTATTTTTCGAGTCCCAAAGCATTTACTAACTTATTTCAAACAAAATAATACGGTTATAACGAACACCTTTTATAGGGAACTTTTTATATAACGGACTCTTTTACGAATTGTTATAGCAGTTTTTACGCTTATAACAAACACTTAAAACAAATAAAACAATTTTATAAAAAATGTTTTGCAAATTTTAAAAACTTCAGATTTTTACTTGAAACTTCACGTAATTTAGTGGAAGAATTGTTTCAATATTACAAACAAAAATTTAAAAGTTATGAGAATTAAAGACAAAAACCTGCCATTTGATTTTTTTTTTTTAAGGATTTAAAGTGTTTACCACGCTTATACCGAACTTCGATTATAACGAACAAAACCGTCCGATCCCTACGAGTACATTATAATGAACTATTTATAACCGTGATACATTGTATATATGTTTCTTCTGTTCTTTTGTATTCTTCAATACCATGACCTGTTTTTTAGAATTTTGGTCAGGAACATGGTAAAAATACGGGATACATCTCACCCTTGATGGCCTGTCCAGATCGGTAAAGCGAGGAACTTGAAGTTTGGTATGTTGGTTCCTAATCCAGCGGAGAAATTTTCTTAGACTGGATTTTTGGAAATACTTATGGGTGGGGATAAAATGGAAGAAATTTATCCATTGACGGTCTGCTCAAACCTTTTTTTTAAGAAATATTAAATCTGATGTATGTGTCAATTGAAGTATGGAAAAATTAACTGGTAAGGTTATTCTTCAAAATATTGACCATAAACATATTAACCCTTTTACGACCGAACATAAACTGTTGGGATTTTTTAAAATTTTGCGGATTCGGGTTTATAGACTCAACAGTTCTAAAGAAAAGTGTCGTCAAAAATATTTTTTTCCAACTGAATAAATCCATGGGACATATATATCCCATTGGTCGTCAACGGTCAAAATTAGTAAACAAATAGCTAACCCAAGTAATAGCGAAATACGTATCGAGTTTATTTCCATTATCTTGTTTACGTCATATAACAGATGAGTTTTAATTATTTTGCTATGCGTAACACGAATATGCCAAAAAATTTAAAATAGCTTGAATTGTATATCGAGTTTTCGGTGCAATCCTAAAATATAATTTTCATATGATATTTCAAAACTGTGAAGGGATAGACAAACTTGCCAGGAGAAAATTTGACAGGAGATAAAAATCCATAAACAACACTTTATTTATATCAAACAAACTTTATTTATATCAAACACATTTTTTATACCAAACAAAATTTTTTTAAATTTCCAAAAATAATAAAACTGAACAAAAACATCCTCTTTTTTACCTTTGACAACCAATGGGATATATATGTTCCATATTGTATCATTGTACTGTAGGATATGGAATAAATCAAATCCAAATATCTTAATGTTTGTTGAAACTTGAAGGATTCCACCATGTCCTACCAATATTTCGAGCCCCTATGTCAGATAGCGTTCGAGAAAATATGTACCAAAAATTATGAAAAAAAATATTTAAAGTTTTTTATTTGGGGCTCTTAGGAAATATTGGTCCAAGTGGTCTGAAAACTACATCTGTCCTCTATCGATCACTACATCCATCCTTTATCGATACACATTACTCTCGGAAATATCGTCTCAAAATTGTAGCTAATATAACAATAAAAATGGGACATATATCCACCATCCTTCCTCAAAGGAGTTAATAATGGGGTGCCAAAACAACTAAAGATAAGAACTTAAAAGTTGGTATGTAGGTTCCGTTAACACACTATTTTTGGATAGTCTTTAGCTGAGGGGAAACAAATTGCAGAAGTTTCCCTTTGACGGCTTGTCCAAACCATTTAGAACATAAATTTGAAATTTAAAGAATATATTAATTGGAATATTATATCCCTAATGATCTATCCAAGCCGCTGAAATTACGAAGTTAAAATTTATTATGTAAATTCGTTATCCCTAGTAGACATTTGCCGAGACAGTATTTTTGGAAATTCCTATGGGGCTTGGCATAAAGTGTAAAAGTCTAGCTGTGGACGAGATGCCCAAACTCATTTGACTTGAAGGAACTCATGTTGCCTTGAATTATGGTCTTACTCATAGATGAGATACATTTTAGAACTTTTTCCACGAACGGGGTAAAAATTAAGTTTCAAAAGAAAAAAGTCTCCCCTTAATACAAAAGATGAAAAAGAAGTCAGATAGCAGATTAGTTTTTTAGTCAGAAACCTCAAAAAATGAGTTTACAGTTGTATGTGCTTATTCACTTAGAAGGTCTATTTTGGAACTCTCACTTGGAGTAGCGAAAAATGTAGGTGAAAATTGCGAAAAGTTTCCCTTAAACGGACTGCCAAAAGCGCTGAAGTAAGAAACATTTAATTTTGTTTGACTATCCCTCCTCCAGCATGAAAATTTTCTTTCTATTTTTATATGTGAATTTTGAGTTAGATTAACAAAAAATAAATAAAACCGCATTAATTTTGTTAAACAGATTTTTGTAAGCATTAGTCCATGACTATGCTTTCCAATATCGGTTTCTCACAAACAGAAACTTTAAAGTACACATTGGCACCTGATCGTAAACTCTTTTGAAAATTAATTGGCCGATCTTAGCGTAGTTTGAAATTTTGTTATTTTTTCGATTTTTTTAATCAAAGTTTTATTAATATTTTCGATTAAGAAATTTTTTTTAATAGAAACTATTTTCAAAAATACTAAAAAAAAAATAAATAAATTATATTAATAGTGGGTGAATAAAATTTGCGCGTCTCGCATAGTTCTGTGCATCCTAGTTCTTTATCATCATTGGTCACTGGTATGGTCATGTGGCTAGAACTTTGTGTGTATATACCTGTCCTAGTTTCGGTTCTGTTATATGAAAGTGACCGGTATTTTTAACATGAGCTTTTCATAGGAGATGGGAATTGCCACATTTAGAGCACCTTGTGACGTGGCGAATAACTTGACATAGGTTATCTATTACCGTACCGGCTGAAATGCATAAGCTATGGTTCAAGTTAGAGGTAGATAGTGTTAAAGGAGAATCTTTTTAGGATTTGTATGATATGCAACAGGAACAGCGGGCAAATAATTATCAAGTGACTGGTGTATGTGTACGCATCGTACAACTTGAGAAACATTTTTGATGGAAAACTTGTCACATATAAAGCGCAATGTGTTCTGTTACAGAGCTAGTTGGAATAGAATAGTTTTGGGACGTACCATTGCACTGGTTTAAGGGTACATGTCGTCGACTATGCGAAAAGTAATTAGTAAATAATATGTCAGTAATTAGTAAAAAATTATTCATCGTGTGTCGTATTATGTATGGGTTGATAACTAGCCCATCCGGAACCAGTCATTGAACTTACCCAAAACAGTGTGTCATGGCATCTGTTCAAAAAACCTTCAAAAAATCTCAACGAAATCTCACACATCTCCACATGCATTCATACATGACTCATATGTGTTCATAAATGATTCATACATGTTCATATGAGTAATAATATATGTTCAGGTGTGTACATTAACGATAATCATATGAACATATATGAATGTTGGTATATGGACATATGTGACCTCGAATTCATAAATGAGCATGAATGTTAGCACACATGTTCATAAATAGATGCATAAATGTTGATTTTTAACCGGGTAGTCAAATGATTTTTTTCGTATTTTCATCCAATTTTCAACTAATTTATTCTCTGTGTTAAAAATGTATATTATATTATCTGCTATTTAACAATTTATATTTTTTTTATAAAAAAATTAATTATTTTCATAAATTATAAAATTTTGACTCCTGACTTTTTTGTTTTTCTATTTTGACTTCTGATTCTTGTTTGGGGTTGAAGTTGAAGATTATAACCATTGATCAAAAATAAATTGAAAACTTGTTTGGATTTTATAAGAATATATATGTTCTGCTGATCGTTGTCAAAAAATCGGCATGTTGGAAGCAAAAACCGTTCAATCGTCATTTAGTTATTTTGGGTACTAAAAATCGTCAAAGTGACGATAATCGTCAAACATGGCACTGTTCATACACTTTTTTTGTGAGTATCATAATTTTATTTTTTTGTATATAACTTCTGTGGCAATCAGTTGATTGAAAAGGTTCTGTGATATTAGGATAAAGATTTTTGTTGTGATTTTTTGTAAAATTTGTAAAATTTGGATTATTTATATATTTATTTATTTAAATTTGTGTCGTTTTGTCAACCTTTTATAGAAATAAGAAATATTTAATCGATGTAATTTTTAAAATCAAATTTAATAAACATTAACTCCTGAGGAAGTTGGAAAAAACAACCAACGAAACGTTGAGTGAAATATGATGTAAATTGTTTTTATTCATATCGATATATTAAAAAGACTGACCATCAAACAGCCCGTAGAGAAATCTAAAATTCACAAATAACTTTTTCCTTTTAAATTTTCAATATAATATTTAATTGGTATTATCATTGCAGTGATAGTTGCAAAATCAATTAAAATATTAATTTGTTCAATAAATTTTTTAATTGAACTTTTACTGTCAAAGTGGCCTCAAAACTCATTATTTTTGTTCGATCAGGTCGTTTCTGTAAGTAAATTTACATATTTGCTTCATGAATATTTGCACAAAATTTGTACACTACCTTACCCGCTACATTACAAACAAATAAAAAATAAGTGGTTACCATAAAAATGAGTTATTCGTATGCTTATAAGCAACTAGAAAGTACACAGAAAAAATTATCAACGTAAAATAACTAATTAAAGATTTGATTTGAACTTAATTTGTTTCTAAACAAAGATTTAATTGAATCAATAAATATTTTTATTGACTTTTAAATATATAAATAGATCTTTTATTTTAGACGCAATTATCATATTATTTTTTCATACACTGTTTTTATAAATAGAAAATTTTGAGTATAAAATACCAAATACATTTGAAGTTAACAAACAAAACAAGCACACACACAAACAGACTCAGCATTGCGAAAAACACACATACCTACGTATAGATCACACACTTTTTTTGTGAGTATCATATTTTTTTTTTTGTAGAAGTTATTTATAACTTTTTTTTCCTTCTCAATTTTAATAAAAGGTTTAATTTATAGTATCATTGCCGTGATAGGTGCAAAATCAATTAAAATATTAATTGATTAAATAAATTTTTTAATTGAAACCCGTTTTTAGTTTTTTCTGTGTATGTGGTTACAATCTTTTAAATAATAAGACTTAACCTTATACTTATCAGTAATTATAAAATAAGTAGTTACCAAAAAGACATTGTATTTGTGATACAATAATTAGTCACGCGTAAGCTTGACTGCTTATAAAAACGACTTCGTCGAACAAAAATAACTAGTGCGGACGCCAAATTACAATATGGTTAGATATTTATTTTCATTATAGAACCACTTACTTACCACTTAATGAAAGATTTTGCTGGTAGGTATTGAATATTTCTCATTTGGTATTGTTAACCCTACTGGTTGCCTTACCCTAATAACTATCGCAACTAAATTGAAACTTAATTTTTTCCTGTTCATTGCCTAAAATTAATCTAATAATTGTGTTAAATTTAAAATATGACTACATGTGTATTTCATTAATTAAAGTACTCATTATCATTAAGTATATTGAAGCGTTATAATGCTAACGTTCACTAACCTGTTCCACAATGGATGCTAGACGACCAAGGGCAAGGCCATGATTATCTTCTCGTGTGATAACAGCACTTCCCAGCTTCACCACTAGACGACGAGCATATTTAAGTTGACTTCTTTCGCTGAATGTGGGTTGCTTACGTTCGAGACTTAGGCGCTTTTCAGGTGGTGTAATCTGTAAGAACGAAAAAAAGTAATAAAAAATAACAAACAAATTAACGTTTATGACTACATAATGTATGTGTACATTTTAATATAAGAGGCATTCCATATCAACTGCACCAGCAACATCTATACTAAAATGTATTAAAAAATAAAACTACAATAAAAAGCTATATTTTTAACTTTATCTATTTTGATATGAATGAATTCTTTTTTAATGAATTCTTATTTCATTATGAAAAAGCATACTTACACTTAAAATACTATGTAGGTAAAGACCACAAATGTAGTTAAAAACAAATGAAATTTAACTTAAAGAAAGGACGACTTACATTTCAGTATATTCAACTAACATTGTCATTTGTTTTTTAATTTAATTTGTTCTACAAATGACTGACATTTACATTAAAAATAAAGAAACTGTATTACAACACAAACAACTACATGTTTGTAAAACAGAAGTATGGAAATTTCATTCCGAAAAAGCATTCTTATGGAATGAACTCTAAGATTAATTTCTAAAAGGAATGAACTCTTAGATTAATTTTTAATATGAATGAATTCTTTTTTTAATGAATTCTTTCATGCATTTTTCAAATTTTCTAAATTTATTTAATAAAATGGTTGTTGTTGTTGTAACGACTTTAAAAAAATTTTAATTTTTCTCAAAGCCGGAGTGGCAATCCTTGCTCGGATAAGTCTGAATCGTTCTGGCACATAGTTCCATTGCCGGGAGAACCGGAATATACCACTCATACTGGGTCGTCAGAGCCTCGTCAGCGTAACAGGGGACACAATATCCAAGGTGGACTGTTGGTAAGGTTGGCATTAGGAAATGATTGGCTGTGTGTACAAACTATACATACGTATTCGGTTTAATTATTTAAGTAACTATGTATATACAAATTTGGTATTCAATAAAAGGTTTTTTGAAGACACACTCATTGGTGTACAAAATATGCCCAAAGATTTTCAAGTATTTTTGTTATTCAAAAAAATTTGTTTTGAGTAACATTAAATCTGGAGTTTTATTAAGGAATTGTAGTTGCATTAAGCTAAAAATAATGCATACTTATGCCTATTTAATTTAATCGAGGGGTTGTCTGAGCTGTTTTTATGCGACTTTTCCCGAAGAGCCTTTTGCCCCTATATTTCAAATAATTCAAAAAACGTAGCAAATCTGGGTCCACTATATAGGCAACATGGGTATTAAAATTTTGGTTTTCTTGAGTAATTTCACCCTGCGTACAACTAAATCTAGTTTTCGTAAATTAAAGTCAAGTTTCCTTACAAAAACAAATGAGTTTTTAACCCTTCTTTTTATTCCGAAATGTGAGATTTGGCAGCTAAAAAGAATACGTGTATCTTTTTTCTGCTCCTTTACATCATATCCAAAGTTAATTAAAATCTGCTAGTTCGGGTCGGGATACTTCCCTTGTTAGTCAGTGAACGAAATAGAGTAAACAACATTTTTTTTTATTTGAAAATGTCAAATTTTGTGCCAACAAAGCATCATTTTCGGGAACAAAAGTTCAGCTTAAGCACATAAATTGCTCAATTATCAAGCTTGTTTGCCAAAAATCACGCATTTTTAAGTTATACACCCAATAGAATGATTTTTGTTCATCCACTTGGACAAATGATTAACGAAATTTGTCATCGTTAAACTGAAATATTTACGTAAAACAAAAGAGAATTACTTTAAATTGCGGTCCAACCGAAGACTTTGGCCAGAAAATGCTTTTAGTTGGTATTCGGTATTTTAAAGCATTATTGACAAATCGAAAAAATTAAAAAATGTTTCTTAGACTTATTAGATGCGTGTCAAATTTAAAGAAAAGTCCGTAGTAAAGCAATGAATTCAATAATGGGCCATAAAATCAAAACTTTCACTTTACAGGGGAGCTTAGGCTTCTTTCTTAAAGTTTTTACTCAAATACCAAAAAACCGACCAAATAACGTTTTTTCTGGAAACTAGCGTTATATGTTAATTTTCATATTTATAACAACTTCTTTGTATTAAATGAACGGTACTAAAATTTCTTCATTCAATTAGTAAAATGTTGAATGGACACAATTTTGAATTTAATCAAGTTAGGAATACATTCAATGCCAATTAAAGCTTTTAAATAAAGCTAGTGAATGGTTTAAGTGAATGATATATAAACATTTTTTTAATTCTGAATTAAATTTTTTGTAAATTAAGCTCATATTGAATTAATTCTTTCAAAACTCTGTTAATAAGTGCATATTAAATACACAATAGATTGTTCAAAACTATAATCGAAGGCCGGGTTTTTATTAAAAAAATTCGAACCGTTTTCGATTATTTGGCATATTCATAACATTCGAGAAATCGGGATTTTTAGTCGGTTAAACAGTTATTTTTGTAGCAAGATATTTTACTTGAGAAACTAGCAACCACTTTTCTTGATTCTCCTTTTGAAGTGAGAGAACTTGTTTTATTTTTGAAAACTGTCAAACCAAATAAGGCTCCCGGTCAGGACAGAATTAGTTATGAGTTCTATAAAAATGCTCCAGATAGTTTTTTAAATGAGATTTTGTCATTATTAAATTTTATTTTTCTTCATGAGGAAATACCTAATTCTTTCCGGAGCTCTGTTATAGTACCACTATTTAAGAAAGGCGACATTAATATTGTTTCCAACTACAGGGGGTTATCTCTTCTCGATACAATGTATAAGATGTTCACTGGTTTGTTACTCGCACGTATAAACAGCTGGTTAGATTTTAACGGTACTATAAATGAGTACCAGGCTGGGTTCCGCAGGGAATATTCAACAATTGATAATTTATTCAATTTAACCAGTATTGTAAATTTGGGTTTTAATCAAAAACGGAAAACGTTTGCATTTTTTGTAGATTTTTCTTCGGCTTTTGATATTATCCCACGCAATTCGTTATTCTATAAACTTTGTCGTTTAGGGCTTTCTAGTAAAATAGTTCGAATATTGCGCAAATTGTATGAAAATACACATAGCCGTGTTTGGGATGGTAGTTCTCTATCTGATTCCTTTAAAGTTTCGCAAGGCGTTAGGCAAGGGTGTTTGTTAAGCCCAGTTTTGTTCTCCCGCTATCTGAATGACCTGCCTGATTGTTTACCTGGCGGTATTACTGTTGCTGGCACAGTTGTAAAAGTACTATTGTATGCGGACGACATTGTGCTATTGTCTGACTCACCCACAGATTTACAGAACATGATTGATGCCTTATATATTTACTGTGTTAATTGGGGTCTAAGAATTAATCTAGACAAGTCTAAAATCATGATATTTAGAACGGGCGCTAGGTACAGTAGTAGGCTTTCATGGAAGTACGGCAACAATCAAATAGACGTAGTTAATGAATATAAATATCTTGGGGTGATCATTACATATAACCTATCGTTTAAAAAACACCTTGAAGCTAAACTTGCTTCGTCGAAGATAGCTATAAATGCCACTTGGTTAGGATATATTCACCATCCAAAAATTAATTTTTCAAACAAATTGAAAAGTTTTAATACGGCTGCAAAATCTATTTTGTTTTATGGGGCCCAATTGTGGGGTTTCCTTAGATTTGAGGAAGTTGAAAAATTATTAAGATATTTTTTAAAGAAAATGCTGTACCTACCAATGAACACTCCTAATTATATGTTACATATCGAAACAGGATTGCCTCCATTGTATTTGGAAACTTTAGGATTGCATTTTAATTATATTAGGAAAGTTCTCAACCTTTCCATGAATAGACTACCCCGTTTGTTGGCTGAGGAAACTATACGAAGAAACACTTTTTGGTTTCCGCATTGGAGGTCTCTATATACCGACTGCGGGATAAGTTTAGACAATGAGACTTGGAGAATAAACATACTTCATCAACACGAACTTATAATGAATAATTTAAGATCTTTGGAGTACAATAATTTTGTTACTTGTGCAAGAAACCCGCGTTTTGGACTTCATGATATGTATCCAACTTTGAACTCTGACATTCCGCCGTATTTCCGGGACGGTAATTCGGCTTACTTTGTAAGCTTGATAATGAAGGTCAGGGGCGGCCTATTAAATTTAGGTTCGCGTGCTTCATATGGAGGTGAGGCGAGTTTATGCACTCTGTGCAATTGTAATGAACAGGAAAACACAGATCATTTAATTGGTAAATGTCCCATATTTTCTGGGTATCGATATACCTTCTTTGGTAAAAGATTTCTCTCTAGTAATGAAGTTTCTAACTTATTAAACGGCGAAAATTACATGCTCTTATACAGATTTTTATCAAGTTGTTTAAAATATAGAGAACTTATCATATCTGAATTTAGATAAGTTGCAATTTGTAAATTTTGTAAATTTTGTATTTAATAGAATTTTTAATTTATTATGCCAATCAGACACACAACATATAATGTTATGTCTTCCCATGATTTAATCATTGTAAACAATTTAGTTATTATAAATTTTAAGTATGATTTATACATTTTTAAATAAATCATTCATTCATTCATTCACTAGCAACCACTAAAAATTAGTTATTTGTATGCGATATTAAAAATATTCCTTTTTTAATTTTCGTAAAATTTTAAGTATTTTTTTTCCAAAATTCACTGCTCAAAGTGGAGGTTCCCAGCAAAACTTTGGTAATGGGTGCGATAAAGTAATACATTACCTTGAAATGTGTACTCCTTTCCTGTATCACTATTTTCCAACAAAAAGTAATGAGTTACAGATAATTAAACACTCATCGATTACCTTGTAATGATACCTTATTACATTTTACATTACTTCAAAACATAAAATAATGACTTACCGATCATCTATTAAATAATGCATGAATTATAAACGTAAAGTAGTTATTAATATATATTTTTGAAAATCTATTTATAGACACATTACTTTGTGATATTTTGTAAGCATGAGGGTAAGGTTTATATTTTTGATATCACGAACGAAAACACGAAGCACAACAACTCATTTACATTTTAAGCAATAAAATATTATATGTATGGATATCTCAGTTGGTAGAGTTTACGCCTAACTAATTGTTAAATACCAGAGACCCCAGGTGCAAATCCCAGCATTACCACGTTATTTATTCAGTAAAAAAAAAAAATTATTTATTTATTTAATTAAAAAAAATATCTGTAAAAAAAATTTTTTATGCATTTTTTTTTATGAAAATCTATTTATAGACACATTACTTTTTTCCACCATGTAACCATATTAGTAACCAGTTACTTTACTCCCTACAGGATAATGCGTCCACCCATTACTTTTAGGCTCATCGCCTCTAAAATTCACCAGGGAAGTAAGGTGTAATGTAATGCGTGAAGCCCTATGGCGATACATTACTTT
Organism: Delia radicum; assembly: GCA_021234595.1. Classification (NCBI taxonomy): domain Eukaryota; kingdom Metazoa; phylum Arthropoda; class Insecta; order Diptera; family Anthomyiidae; genus Delia; species Delia radicum. The sequence continues at coordinate 194,230,311 of CM037853.1, forward strand.
ACCCATTATTTGGTAATGTGTGGTTTTGCTGAGTACACAATAGAGCGTCCAAAACCATAATCATACGTAATTCATACTCCTAATGAAAGAATTTCATTAAACACAGTTTTATGAAAGTAATGAAGCTTTCCCATGCGATTTAAGAAATTTTTCAATCACTTTGTGAAAAAAAACTTCATTAGCTTGGTGAACGTTTTCATTACATCTTTCCCAAGGAAATTCTCTCCCCAAAACTACCAAAAGTTTCCATTAATATTCATCTTAAAATCTTTTTAAATTAGAACTGCTAAGTTTAGCACTGATCAAATATATTTATTTTCAAACTGGGCAGTTTGTCTAGAACGCCTCATATAAATGCCAGTAAAATTTAAATAAAGTTAAGGAAAAATGCAATGGCGATGGGGACTATAATGAAGTTACATTACAAAATGATGTTTAATGCTTCATTTATGTTTTTTTATTTAACGACTGTAATGTTTGTTGATGCTTGTGTGGTTTCGTTAAGTTCAAAAACAAAAATCACTCTCAAAATATGAAAGTCAGTTTATAAAAAAAAAAAATATATATATTTTATATAAAAAAGTTAAATGGAAATTATATTTTGCTTAAAAAATTGAATTTCTATAAAGTTAAATTTCGTTATTAAAGGATTAACAAACGGCAAGAATAATTATGTAAAAAAAATTTTAATTTATTTATTTTAGTTTCATAAACTACCCAGCAACACTTTGGTAATGGGTGCGATAATGTAATGCATTACCTTGTACTGTATACTACTTATCTGTATCATTATTTCCAACAAAAAGTAATGAGTTACATATAATGGGTTACATAATGAATTACTTTGTAATGGACACTCCTTGCCGTCAGCATTATTTCGAAATATAAAGTAATGAATTACCGATAATTGTGTACTCATGGATTACGTTGTAATGATACACCATTACCTTTTACATTATTTCGAAACATAAAATAATGACTTACCCATCATCAATTACTTAACGCATGAAATATAAACGTAAAGTAATATTTAAAATATTTTTTTTGAAAATCTATATTTAGACACATTACTTTGTGATTTATAGTAAGCATGAGGGTAAGGTATATATTTTTAACATCACAAACGGAAACTCAAAGCATAACAATTCATTTAACTTTACGAAACTTATTATTATATGTGACGATAGCTCAGTGGGTTAGAGTTCTCGCTTAAGAACCAAAAGACCCCAAATTCGAATCCCAGCGAGACCACGTTATTTATTTAATTAAAAAAATTATTTGTAATAATTTTGTTTAATAATGCTTTTTTATGAAAATCTATTTATAGACCCTTTACTGGGCCAGTTCGTTCTTCTATTGGGAAAGTGATTTGTTTCCATCACTAAGCTAGGATTGGATGTGACCAAACTAATAACAGTTGGAGAGTGATCAGATGACAGGTCCAGATAAGATACTATCGATATGTGCTCTCGTTTATGTTTTTTATAACTGCGAAATCAATTATGTCCGGGATTTTATTTAAGTCTGAAGGCCAATAAGTAGGCTGACCACCAGAGACCACATCAAGCTTTGATGAATGTATTGCATTTAGTAGTTGTTGTCTTTTTGGAGTAATGAGTCGAGAACCCCTATACGTGTGTTTTGCATTGAAATCACCGGCTGCAATGAATTTATGACCAAGTGTGAAGAAAAAGCTTGTGTATTGTTGTTGAGTTATTTTGTGTCTAGGAGGACTGTAAATCGACGAAATTGTTATGTTGACATCTGTCAGAGTTAGTGATGTAGCTTGTATGTATTCAGTTCTGTGCTCTTGCAATGGGAAGTGTCTTACTCTGTTACTAATTATAATAGCAATACCACCACATGCTCTGTTACTAGGGTGTTTAGTGTAATATGTCGAGAAATTGTTAATTCTAAAGCAATTTTTAGGAGTGAAGTGGGTCTCAGAGACTAATAATATGTCGATATCTTGTATTATGAAGTTATAGATGTACAAAAAAAACCGTTTGTGTCGGAAAAAAACCGAAAAGCTCGGCTTGACTTTGCACGCACCCATTTGAACTGGACTCAACAGCAATGGAAAAAATGTATTGTGGTCAGATGAGTCTAAATTCAACCAGCGGGGATCAAATGGAAGAGCCAATGTTCGAAGACCACGAGGCGGAAAGTTTAATCTCAGATACAAAAAACCGCCACAGTGAAGCACGGAGGTGGAAACATTATGGTGTGGGGGTGTTTTTCAGGAAATGGGATTGGGCCCAATTCACCGCATTACTAGCACAATGACGGCCACAATATATAGAGATCTTTTGAGTTCAGTTATGCTTCCATATGCTGAATGGGAAATGCCTCTCTCATGGACCTTCCAGTTTGGCTGCAGGAAAATGAAATTAATGTCACTTCGTGGCCGGTTCAATCTCCCGATCTCAACCCGATTGAGAACATGTGGAATATCGGCAATAAAATATTCCGAAATGGTGATGAACTTTTCGTCGAGTTGGAGAAGCAGTGGAATGAAATTTCTGACGATTATTTTAAAAAGCTCATTGCCTCAATGAATAAAAGGTGTTCAGAAGTTATACAAAATAATGGCTACGCTACAAAATACTGAGCATTAAAACCATTGTTTGTATTTCCTGTTAATTACTTTAAGAGTTGCAAATGTTTTGAACACTGCGCTATCGACTTATTTTGTTAAAATTACTAACACTGCGCTATCGACTTATTTTGTTAAAATTACTATTTTTTATTTTTGAGAAGTTATGAATAATTTTTTTGTATTTGTAAAATAATATGCTATAACCGAATTGAATAAAAAAAAAAACAAAAACGTATACCACAAATCTTTTTGATCAAAAAAATTATAATTACCTGAACCATGATTTCAGTTGCAAATGTTTTAAACACCACTGTATATATATATGTATGCACAGCGCATAGTGTTAGGATATTTATTCGATACACTAGTTTCGGGACATTTGCTTTCTTTGGGGACTGTCCTCAAAGTTTTCATACATCTAGCGTATAAAATGAAGACAGTTGGTTCGATACACCGCATACTTAGGGGACAATTTTGGGTGGATATACAGATGTCCCCATAGTATATATATATATATGTATGCTCGGCGCATACTTCAGGGACACGCCCAAAATTTTTCCTTAAGTATGCGGTATATCGAGCTAATTGTCCTCATCTTATACGCTAGATGCATGAAAATGTCTGAAAACTTTGCGGAATGTCCTCAAAGTAAGCAAATGTCCCTAAACTATACGGGAAAACGAATAAATGTCCCAAGAGTATGCGCTGTGCATACATATATTCATATATAACGCATTATGTAACCAACCATAGGTAACTCAGTACATTATTTTTCGAAATAATACTAAAAGTAATGAGTATACATTAGAATGTAATGTAAGCAACCCTTGGTAACACATTACCGTATGTGTAGAAGTAATATTGAAGGTAATGAGATTAATTATTTTTATGAAAAAGTATTTTTTTTTTGTTAATTAATAATTATATAATTACAAATTATATACTATTAACAGACCAGTGCCTCTTGTGGGAATCGAACCCACGACCCCCGCACTGATAAGCCAGCACGCTACCAACTAGCCTAGTATTTTTATTTATAACACAGTATAGGCTATAAATTATTCATTCACTTTTTGTAGAGAGCCTACGGACCGCAGTCTTCTATTTGCCGTATTTTATGTTTGATACTTCAATCATGCTTTGGATGACATTCATGTCAATTTTTCCTACACTGCTTTTAAAATTTTCTCTTCAATTCTTCAGTGCATTTGGCTACCCAACTATTTTCATACACTTTTGTCATAAAAGACCCCTAAATTCCTCAATTGAAGGTATGTTTTTTTTTGCATTAAGCCATTCTAATGTCTTTTTGGCATAACGACAGCTTGCTAAATCTGGCCAAAATAGTATGTCGTCTTTAGAGTCGATTTTGCGGACCAATTTAAACAAAAAATAACATTTTTTAATCTCATTTGATGGTGGTAACTACCCATGTAGAAATTGCCGACCGTTCACAGAAAATAATACTTGTAAACCATTGATATTTTTGTAAAACAGACCATGTTTAAAATTACCTAAGGTACAACTAATATAGTACTAGAAAAGCACTATTTTGTTTGCAAAGAATATGTTTTGCCAGTATCGCTCGCAAAAATTCTTTGCCAATATTGTTTTTACCAATATTACAACAAATTAGAAGCATTTTTTTTTAAACATATAAATATGATGGAAAGGAACGAACTGTATTGCCATATGTTAATGTGTTTTATTATAGAGCAATTCCATATGAAGCGATCACCTTTGGACGACCCCTCTCCCGATTTTAAAATAAATAGTCTCAATCGATTTGCCCAGCAAAAAATAATGTACCTACATATTTTTTTTTTTTTTATAGTGACTGGTTTAGTGGTGGTGTGCACCACTGTCATGTGACAAAATTGAAGAATTCTTCATAAGGGACCTTATTGAAAGTTGTTTTTAAAAAAACTACTAAAGCGATCGCAACGAGTGATAGCTCGTTGGAAAGGTATTGAATCAGGCTTTAATTGAAAAATTTAATTTTTCTCAGAAATTTACCTTTTTTCCCATGAAAATTAAATTTTCCCATGAAAATTAAATTTTCCGATTTTCCACAGAAGCTCCTAAATTTTCCGGCTAATTTTATTTTTTTTGGATTCCTCATAATTTTTGCTTTAAGAATCAGCAATAAAAAAATGGGCCCCGACTCCTTGTTTGGACAGGAGAAGAGCATTTAAGAGACCACCTTGTTCTCATTGTTTTTATATTTTTTATAATTGAATTATTTTTAATTATTTAACAAGAAAAATTAGGAAAATTTTATTTTTCAATTAATGCCTGATTCAATACCTTTCCAACGAGCTATCACTCGTTGCGATTAAAACAACTTTCAATGAGGTCCCTTATGAAGAATTCTTCAATTTTGTCACATGACAGTGGTGCACACCACCACTAAACCAGTCACTATAGAGCAATTCCATATGACATGTGACAAAATTGAAGAATTCTTCATAAGGGACCTCATTGAAAGTTAAATAATATGCTATAACTGAATTTAATATAAAAAAACTCAAAACTTATACCACAAATCTTTTTGATCAAAAAAATTATAATTACCTGAACCATGATTTCAGTTGCAAATGTTTTTAAACACCACTGTATATATATATATGTATGCACAGCGCATAGTGTTGGGATATTTATTCGATACACTAGTTTCGGGACATTTGCTTACTTTGGGGACTGTCCTCAAAGTTTTCATACATCTAGCGTATAAAATGAAGACAGTTGGTTCGATACACCGCATACTTAGGGGACAATTTTGGGGTGGATATACAGATGTCCCCATAGTATATATATATATATATGTATGCTCGGCGCATACTTCAGGGACACGCCCAAAATTTTTCCTTAAGTATGCGGTATATCGAGCTAGTTGTCCTCATCTTATACGCTAGATGCATGAAAATGTCTGAAAACTTTGCGGACTGTCCCCAAAGTAAGCAAATGTCCCTAAACTATACGGGGGAACGAATATAAATGTCCCAAGAGTATGCGCTGTGCATACATATATTCATATATAACGCATTAAGTAACCAACCATAGGTAACTCATTACATTATGTTTCGAAATAATACTAAAAGTAATGAGTATACATTACAATGTAATGTAAGCAACCCTTGGTAAGTAATATTGAAGGTAATGAGATTAATTATTTTTATGAAAAAGTATTTTTTTTTTTTTTTGTTAATTAATAATTATATAATTACAAATTATATACTATTAACAGACCAGTGCCTCTTGTGGGAATCGAACCCACGACCCCCGCACTGATAAGCCAGCACGCTACCAACTAGCCTAGTATTTTTATTTATAACACAGTATAGGCTATAAATTATTCATTCACTTTTTGTAGAGAGCCTACGGACCGCAGTCTTCTATTTGCCGTATTTTATGTTTGATACTTCCAATCATGCTTTGGATGACATTCATGTCAATTTTTCCTACACTGCTTTTAAAATTTTCTCTTCAATTCTTCAGTGCATTTGGCTACCCAACTATTTTCATACACTTTTTGTCATAAAAGACCCCTAAATTCCTCAATTGAAGGTATGTTTTTTTTTGCATTAAGCCATTCTAATGTCTTTTTGGCATAACGACAGCTTGCTAAATCTGGCCAAAATAGTATGTCGTCTTTAGAGTCGATTTTGCGGACCAATTTAAACAAAAAATAACATTTTTTAATCTCATTTGATGGTGGTAACTACCCATGTAGAAATTGCCGACCGTTCACAGAAAATAATACTTGTAAACCATTGATATTTTTGTAAAACAGACCATGTTTAAAATTACCTAAGGTACAACTAATATAGTACTAGAAAAGCACTATTTTGTTTGCAAAGAATATGTTTTGCCAGTATCGCTCGCAAAAATTCTTTGCCAATATTGTTTTTACCAATATTACAACAAATTAGAAGCATTTTTTTTAAACATATAAATATGATGGAAAGGAACGAACTGTATTGCCATATGTTAATGTGTTTTATTATAGAGCAATTCCATATGAAAGCGATCACCTTTTGGACGACCCCTCTCCGATTTTAAAATAAATAGTCTCAATCGATTGCCCAGCAAAAAATAATGTACCTACATATTTTTTTTTTTTTTATAGTGACTGGTTTAGTGGTGGTGTGCACCACTGTCATGTGACAAAATTGAAGAATTCTTCATAAGGGACCTTATTGAAAGTTGTTTTAAAAAAAACTACTAAAGCGATCGCAACGAGTGATAGCTCGTTGGAAAGGTATTGAATCAGGCTTTAATTGAAAAATTTAATTTTTCTCAGAAATTTACCTTTTTTTCCCATGAAAATTAAATTTTCCCATGAAAATTAAATTTTCCGATTTTCCACAGAAGCTCCTAAATTTTCCGGCTAATTTTATTTTTTTGGATTCCTCATAATTTTTGCTTTAAGAATCAGCAATAAAAAAATGGGCCCCGACTCCTTGTTTGGACAGGAGAAGAGCATTTAAGAGACCACCTTGTTCTCATTGTTTTTATATTTTTTATAATTGAATTATTTTTAATTATTTAACAAGAAAAATTAGGAAAATTTTATTTTTCAATTAATGCCTGATTCAATACCTTTCTAACGAGCTATCACTCGTTGCGATTAAAACAACTTTCAATGAGGTCCCTTATGAAGAATTCTTCAATTTTGTCACATGACAGTGGTGCACACCACCACTAAACCAGTCACTATAGAGCAATTCCATATGACATGTGACAAAATTGAAGAATTCTTCATAAGGGACCTCATTGAAAGTTAAATAATATGCTATAACTGAATTTAATATAAAAAACTCAAAAACTTATACCACAAATCTTTTTGATCAAAAAATTATAATTACCTGAACCATGATTTCAGTTGCAATGTTTTAAACACCACTGTATATATATATATGTATGCACAGCGCATAGTGTTGGGATATTTATTCGATACACTAGTTTCGGGACATTTGCTTACTTGGGGACTGTCCTCAAAGTTTTCATACATCTAGCGTATAAAATGAAGACAGTTGGTTCGATACACCGCATACTTAGGGGACAATTTTGGGTGGATATACAGATGTCCCCATAGTATATATATATATATATGTATGCTCGGCGCATACTTCAGGGACACGCCCAAAATTTTTCCTTAAGTATGCGGTATATCGAGCTAGTTGTCCTCATCTTATACGCTAGATGCATGAAAATGTCTGAAAACTTTGCGGACTGTCCCCAAAGTAAGCAAATGTCCCTAAACTATACGGGGGAACGAATAAATGTCCCAAGAGTATGCGCTGTGCATACATATATTCATATATAACGCATTAAGTAACCAACCATAGGTAACTCATTACATTATGTTTCGAAATAATACTAAAAGTAATGAGTATACATTACAATGTAATGTAAGCAACCCTTGGTAAGTAATATTGAAGGTAATGAGATTAATTATTTTTATGAAAAAGTATTTTTTTTTTTTTTTTTGTTAATTAATAATTATATAATTACAAATTATATACTATTAACAGACCAGTGCCTCTGGTGGGAATCGAACCCACGACCACCGCACTGATAAGCCAGCACGCTACCAACTAGCCTAGTATTTTTATTTATAACACAGTATAGGCTATAAATTATTTATTCACTTTTTGTAGAGAGCCTACGGACCGCAGTCTTCTATTTGCCGTATTTTATGTTTGATACTTCCAATCATGCTTTGGATGACATTCATGTCAATTTTTCCTACACTGCTTTTAAAATTTTCTCTTCAATTCTTAGTGCATTGGCTACCCAACTATTTTCATACACTTTTTGTCATAAAAGACCCCTAAATTCCTCAATTGAAGGTATGTTTTTTTTTGCATTAAGCCATTCTAATGTCTTTTTGACATAACGACAGCTTGCTAAATCTGGCCAAAATAGTATGTCGTCTTTAGAGTCGATTTGCGGACCAATTTAAACAAAAATAACATTTTTAATCTCATTTGATGGTGGTAACTACCCATGTAGAAATTGACGACCGTTCACAGAAAATAATACTTGTAAACCATTGATATTTTTGTAAAACAGACCATGTTTAAAATTACCTAAGGTACAACTAATATAGTACTAGAAAAGCACTATTTTGTTTGCAAAGCATATGTTTTGCCAGTATCGCTCGCAAAAATTCTTTGCCAATATTGTTTTTACCAATATTACAACAAATTAGAAGCATTTTTTTTTAAACATATAAATATGATGGAAAGGAACGAACTGTATTGCCATATGTTAATGTGTTTATTATACATAACTGTTTCTCAAAATTATTTAAATTTATGGTTTTTTTAAAGCACGAAATTCTTTTAATTACCAACGTTATGCCAACGGTGGCAAGTTCGATCAAACCAAAGGTTAGAAATTGATATCAATCTGGTAACAGGACAATACGGTCAAAATTGTTAATCTTACGTTCTGCCAACACATAACCGACCGTCGCCGACGCTCTACCAAGACTGTGCTGATTGTATTTTTCTGCATGCGTATCTACAAACCTAAAACTACATGTCAGTTGCACCAACCAATTTTTTAAAATGTTTATTTAATAACGCCCTACTAAATTTGTTTTACTATATCATGATTGCCTGTAGCGATTGAAAGATTATTGTAGGAATGATTTTCGGTTATGTTACCCAAATTTAAAATAACGAATTAGTTCATTCTAATGATTTTTGTTACCAAAGGAGCCAATGAAAAGCAAACTCAACCGAAAGACATTTGGCTGAATCGGTTTTAATTGTCATTTGAAAACAAACAACAAAATATTAAAGCTAAATAATTAAAACACGAAAAATTTGCAATTTCGGTGTTGCAGTAAACTTACGGTTTGTATTAGGGATGAGAAACGGGAAATTCCGAAATCTCCGAGATTTAGTAAATCTCGTAATTGAGAAATTTTTTTTTAAATCCCGTGTATTTTTGGGATTTTTTGGGACTTTCGGGATTTGGTTATTTGGCTGAAATTAAGTTTTTTTTATTGAATTTTCGCACATTATTTTTTTGAATGTTTGCGTTCTGAACAACACCTATATATTTTGCAAGTACACTCGTAATAATCCCAATGCGTTCCTTGTGAAATTGTTAAAAAAATTGCGTTTTTGAGGATTTTGTATGTATTGTTGCTCTTTTAAAATTGAATTTCATCACGAATTGTCAGGTTCGAGATCAAAACTAAAATGTTATTATTGCAATTAAAAAACACTAATTGTTAATAAATGTAAGAGAAGATGAAAAAAATCTTGTGGGGATCAGCGCTAGAGTCAGAAAATTAGCCTGTTCTGAAAACTGCATTCTCTCTGGATCAACACTTAATTTTTTTATGGAAAAAATATAATTTTCTGGAAATTTAAAAATCAGTACAACCAGTTCAAATTTTGAAAATGTCAGTACAAATCAGTACACGCTTTTTCCATCAGTGATCAAAATCAAACTATTTGCTGATCAAAAATCTGCACATGCACTGATCAAATCAGTATGAAAGTTCAGCCTAGTTATAAATACCAAATTCAGAAGCACCAATTGTTATTTCAAAATTGCATTTGTTATTCAAAAAAATACCATTGTTAAAATCACGTTTGTTTTTCAAAAAATCACATTTGTTTTTCAAAGAATAGGAAGTGTAAATCAAAAAATCCCATTTGAAATAAACAAATTCCTATGGTATCGAAATTGAAAAAATTCTGAATGTAATTAAAAATACCGAATGTAGTTTAGAAAATACCAATACCAAAAATACCAAATGTTATTCAAAAATATCAAATGAATTTCGAAAAAAAAACAAATGTAATTCAAAAAATAACAAATGCTATTCAAAAAAATGACAACAGAATTTCAACTGATATTTTTTGAATTACATTTATTATATTTTGAATTACATTTGGTATTTTTTTTGAATAACATTGTTATTTTCTTGAACTACATTTGGTTTTTATTGATTTTCAATTGTGTCTTTTATTACAATTTTTTTGTTTCGAATTACAGTTGGTACTTTTGAATAACATTTGGTATTTTTTGGATTACGCTTGGCATTTTTTGAATTACATTTAAAATTCTTTGAATTTCAAATTTGGTTTTTTGAATTACATTTGCTTTTGAAAACAAATGTGATTTTTTTTAATAACATATGGTATTTTTTCATTACAAATCAGGTTTTTGAATTTCAATTGCTATTTTTTAATTTCAGTTGCTAGTTTTTAAATTTCAACTGAAATCTTTTAAATTTGATTTGCAAATTTGAAATTAATTTGTGATTTTTTGAAAATTAAATGCAATTTTGAAAGTACATTTGTTATTTTTTTAATAACAAGTGGAAATGGCGCAATTATATTTTACCAAGCTTTTACTGGTTTCTACTTAATAATTGAATATTTTATATGAAAAAACTTTATTAGCAAGAATTTTTTGTGTGTAGCGAATTTTCGATGAAAAATTCCACAAATTTCAATTTGACACTAGATTTTAAAATTTTTTGTCTAAAATATTTTCTGTACTGTAAATTGGGCAAGAATATTTGTAAGAAAAGCTATTTATTACTTAGACGTCCAATACTGTATTCTGTGACGATTTTTTTTACTGAAGTGTAAGTTTTTGGTATTTAAATCAACTTTTTTTCTCTATACGAAATCAAAACAAATTCTGATTTAACCTGTTCCACTTATAAAATTCACATTAATTTATCAATAAATATTAATTGGATAATAGTATAATTACTTGTTCTTGCAAAAGAAATACACCTATAGAAATAAACCTGTAAAAATAGCAAACAAAAAATTTATTAAAAATTAGTTGAAAATTACCCTTGCAGAAAAAACTGCTAAAATTACCAGATTTTTTTTTACTAAATATTAGTAATATAAGAAAAACAAAATAAATCTGTTGAATTAACAAATATTTAGGTATATTTGAGCCAAATTTTAGTTAATTGAAAATAACGAAATAATATGCTAAAATGATCAAAACCATTTACTAAATAGTAGGAGACAAAAATATTATAAAAAATGTGAAATTTTTAAAGTTTTTTTTAATGCGAATAAAAGTCTGCCCTTATACAGTCTACAATTTTGTAGGATTCTAGCAAAATAAACTGTTATTTACAGTCTACTAAATTTGAGATAAAAATAGCAAAAATTTTGTTATTATTACAGTTTTTGTTTGCTATTTTAAATCTACAAATATTTAGTAAAAGTTTTTGCTAATTTTAGAGAGTAAAATGATATTTGCAATTAACTAAAATTCCCATCGAATATAACTAAAATTTTGTAAAGTTAACAGATTTATTTTTATTTTATTTATTTTATTAATATATTTTATTATTTAATAATTATCAAACAAAAAATGCTAATTTAGCAATTTTTTCTTTAAGGGTACTTTTTAATTAATTTGTAGTAGCTTTTTCTGTTATTTTACAGGATTATTTTAATGAGTGTAGTTACCATATGGTAACAGGGTATTCTGAATATCCTGGTGGCAGGATCAGAAAACGGATTGTAGTTTTTTTATACTCGGGTCACTACTAAAGCAAATGTAAAATATATTTTCAAAATTCAACAAGAAAAATTTCTATGGTATTTCGAGTTAAAATTAAAACTTTAGAATTTTCAAAACTATAGAATCAGAAATAGGCAATGTTTGGGCTTGAAATATAAAAAATACATTTCATTCACTTTAGAAAAAACATTAATAAACTA
>CM037853.1:194915965-195139995 GCA_021234595.1 Delia radicum
TTTGGAACAAGTCTAGTTTAGGGGCCTCGCTTTTTTTTTTTTTTTTTACCCTGAATAGTACTTTTTGAGCTGATTTCAACAAAAAAAAAATTTTGTCGCGACGCCCCCTTGCGTCAGAAATGGGCATTAAAGTTGGAATAGTTTTTAACGATTATCTCAAAAGTACAAGTTCGATCACGACAATATGGGTGTCATATGAAAGCTCTTTAAATATCTTTCTAATGAGGTACAATATGTCCTCATAAATTAACCCATTACAGCCCAGTTTTAAGTTTTTTTCATTTTTTATTCTAGTTTTTTGTATACATATCTGTTATTCAAAAAACGTCTATATATGTAAATAAAAAATTTATAGAAAATTATAGGCCCATTTACAAGCTTTCAAGTATAATGTGTTATATATCTCTTATAATAAAAAAGTTATTAATGGTTAAAGTTACAAAAGTCTATTTGTTTCTAAAAATTGCAATTTAACAAAGTTATTAATTTATATATCATATGCCGAGCAAAGTTTTTCTGTGTAACCGGCCTTCGGCCGGGCTTAGGGGTTTTTTTACTCCCATCAGTCGAATTCTCGGCTTCGCTGAGGCTTCGCCCCGGGCTGCAGAAATTTCGGCGTATTTACAAAAGTCTATTTGTTTCTAAAATTGCAATTTAACAAAGTTATTAATTTATATATACATATGCCGAGCAAAGTTTTTCTGTGTAACCGCCTTCGGCCGGCTTAGGGGTTTTTTTACTCCATCAGTCCAATTCTCGGCTTCGCTGAGGCTTCGCCCCGGGCTGCAGAAATTTCGGCGGCGTGTTTACAAAAGTGTATTTGTTTCTAAAATTAGCAATTTAACAAAGTTTTTAATTTACATATACATATAAGAACAAAAGTACAAAATGAAGAAAATTAAATAACGATATAAATGTTAATATCTACGGTGTTAAAAGGGTTAAAGTGAAATATTATATATCAAATTAAAGCTTGAAATCTTAGCTACAAATAAATATTATTTGTATCGTACCTTTATAATAGTCAAATTTTGAGAAAATACGAGGTTTGTCTAAAAAATTCGGTTAAAAAACAGACTTTTTAATTTGACGCTTAAGGGTTAATGGAATTAGAAGTATTATATATCAAATGAAAGGTGCTTTAATAAGCTTTCAAATGATATGTATAGTGTTGATCCGATCAGAAATGATGAAGATTCAAAGATTCAAATTCAAACTTTGGAAGTCCATAGCTCGGGAACCGAGAGTCGCCGACAATGTATTTTGAGCTCAGCATTAAAAGTTCTACTAATGGTGAAAATTTGAAATAAATCCGAGCGAGGCCCCTAAACTAGACTTAAGCCATTTGTTTTTTCTAAAAACACTTAGCTATAGGCTGTGTGTTTAATACACATATAAGCGCTCACCACTAGCAATACGAAATACACAAACAACTTTTGTCTTATTAGTTTTTTTTGTCGTTCTTCACTGTATACACGCAAGCGCAAAGCAACAACACTTTCGTATGCTTTGCTGGTAAACATTGAAATAATTTTTTCTTTTTTCTTTGTATGCATTGGTTTTTACAACAAAAAATATTGAATAAAATTAGTTTTTCTTAAATGTATTGGTGTTTGCTCTTCCATAAGGAACTTTTGGGCACTCCTGGCATAGACTAACGAAAATTTCAAGTCTGGCATCATTGACAAATGTTCACAAAAATACTGTCGATTGCAACTCTTCAAAATATCGTGTTATATTTGTTTCCACTGACGTATTTTGGACCAACATGTGTTCTGGAAAAAAAAATGTATGGGAAAACATGTACAAAACATGTTCTACTTCAAACACGTCCAAAACACGTTAATTGAAAACGTAGTATTAGAATGAAACAAATATATGTATACACAATACAGTGTTTATAATAATTCAACCAACGAGCATTTAATAAAGAGGAACCAACCTCAGTTACTGTTAAATTTTATATATGATCTGGGTCTTCAAACAACTGTTAAAAGTGCTGTTTTTAATGGTTATTTGAAATATAAATAATTAAAATTTTGTGTTAATTATGCATAAATAATGAAGAAAATATATTGAAAACACCAAATCAACATTAAAATTTAATTAAAACGACCTAAAAACTTGAAAACTAATTAAAGTCCACTGCTAACAAATTTTTAGCATATTCTACAAAAACTCGCAAAAAACCCGTTCAGTTTTTAGAAGAGAGCGTTAGAATCGGTTTGATTTACTCATGTTTGAATATTTAAACAAATGTCTTTGTAAAATTTAGCCGAAATTCACGTTTTAATCAAATTAGCAAATTTGAATAAAACGGCTACGGCTACGTTGAAATTTTGCCGAAGTTAGGCTACGGAAAAAAAGTGAGTTCGCTCGGACGCTATTAGTTTTCTTTATTATTTTTTTTTGTTAACTTTTGTCAAAACTAATGTAAAATTCATGATTTTTTTCAAGTGCCATGTAAAACGTTTAAAAATATGACTTTTGGCTTTACCCATTGATTACTGCGTATAGGTGATGGTACATAATTAAATCCCTTCGAATTGTAATTTTAACGTTAGTTTAATGACATTAATAATTAAAAAAACGCTTGAGTTTAATACAAACAAAATTATATAATTGTTAGTGTTTTGAAGCTGGCGCCACAGGGAAAAATTTATAGGTTTTAGCGGAGTAGAGAAAGTAAAAAACTTCGCGTTCTGATGAGATCTATAACTTTATCTTTACTAGTATAAATTTAGCTAACATTAAAAGCTCGTTTTAAATAAAAATAAAAAACAAAGCACAGCAGCAAAATTTTGTAGAAAAGGGCCGTTTCAATGGACTAGAGGGCGCTTCGTATGCATCATGAATCCTAAAAAATAATATAGTTTTTTGTTCAGGTTTTCAGAAGATAGAGTGGGATCGGTTTGATTCAACTCTCTTACCTGTTTAGTCTGTGGTCAGACTGTGAATACGCAAAACTTTTTGCAACTCTATAATTCAAGGAATTTCATTTGCGATTTTAATTTACAAAATGGGGATAAAGCTTTGATAGCTATGGCATCACCGCGTAATATTTTTTGCATTTCTACATATAACTTGTATATTTAATTTTTGCCTCGTTGTGTTTGGCATCACGTTTTTATTTCTTCTTCTCTTATTTCTATTCGCCTTATTGAGTTCCGCAAGTCAGTACACTCCAGTTCAGCAGCAGCCAGCGTTTTTGAATTATTTACCTTTGCATGTTTCCACTCAAGTTTTTTTTTTTTTTTTGTTTTTCGTTCATTCGTTTTTGTTAGAGAGCACGGTGGCGTTTTCAGGGATGGAAAACTCAGTACTTTAGTACAATTTCACCAGGAAAAGTACTGCACTAACCCCGCGACCATTGTATTCACAAGAAAACTTTGCAAGTACTCATGGAAGCTTGTAAAATTACACAAAAAAATTTCAACATACAGCGTAATATATTTTTCTTATGCCTTAACCCTTAAATGCCTCTGTATCTTTAAAGATAGAATCATTAAAAAATTCCCACGGCTTTATTTTCAGTTTAATTAAAATGAAATCTTCACTAGTGTGTTAAAAAAACCAAAGCGCTCTTTAATAAATTATTTTTTTTAATAAATATTTAGAATTGCGCGTTTTTGACTAAACATGAAAGTCAAAAAAATTCAAACATGCCAAAGAATTAAAGACTCAAAATGCGTTTTTTATGATATGGTAAAAAACGCACAATTAAGTTTAGAAAGTTTAAATAAAATGCATAAGTATTTGGAATGATATACCTATTTTGTTTTTCCCTAAGTCACTTAATTTTTGTGTAACTGGCATACACAATTTTGAAATTTTTAGTTTTCTGGTTATAAAAAGCGTAAAAAATTATTTTAAAAATCGTGGTGCGCAGTTTTTGTTTATTTAGCATTTCACCACATAAAAACACATTTTTTTCAAATCGACGTTGTCTAGCATTTAAGGGTTAACATGTACTGAGTTAATTTTGGAAATGATCTGAGAATTTAAGGGCTTCCTTGAATTTTAAATTTTATCCTATACGACACCTGGATAGAAATTCTGTAAGACGAATAACTTCTCGTTTTGAACAAACGATATCATTATTTACAGAATCTATACCCTACTTTTTTCAAACAACTTTGCCGAAGTTTTTCGATCAAAATTCTAAATTTTCTAACATTTCGTCTTGTAAAACATTTTATAGAAAACCCGATGACAAAACAATAAAGGCACAAGTATTAGAAAAAGTTGTTACACTGGAATCCCTGAAATTTCAAAGTTAAAATAAAAATAAACAACAACAGTTTAAAAACAAAATAAAAATATAGGGTTTCTCGTCGGAGAAGTATATATTGAGTTAATTACGGGGAAACTTCTTACTTTGCCAAATCATGTAAAAACTGAACATAATATAAATAGATTTAAAAAACATATTGTAATTATGTAAATATAATAATCCACAATAGCATCAACAAATGTTATGTATTTTAAAGTAATTTGAATACTAATAAAGATTAATAATAAAAAAAAAAAAAAAAATTTCACATTTTTTATAATGAAATATAAGCAATATAAATATTAAATTAAAAATTAAAAATAAAACTAAAAACACGACTTTTACCATTGATTGCGAATACATTTTAAAATTGTAGTCACATTCTGCAAGACAATCGATTCCAACACTAGAATAAAAATACTTGTTCTCACGAAGGTCTTAGAATTTAAAATAAGAATAGGAAAAATTCGTTAAAACTAAATAGTCGAAATGCAAGAATAACTATCCAAAACCTAACACTACTTTGATAGTGAGAATGCAAAAATTCGCTCCGAATCGCAAAGAGTGGCGAACATTTTTTAATTTAAAAATTTGATAAAATTTTCTTTCATTTAATATCTCAACTTTATTTATACTACTTTTAGTTTTTCTGTAATTAACATTTAAATTTGAAAAAAAATTTTCGTTAACACACCCTTTATTTTATTCAACATTTTTTGGAAATATTAGTATACTAAAATATATTCATTTCGTATGGCATTAAATTAGTCTTTTTTAATAACTTTTTGGTCTAGCACTTGTATGATATAAAATTTAGATTATATTCTATAATACATATTATTAATTATTAATAATAATGTATTATATAAAAACAAATTTACCACCATATTAAATAAATAATCCATGAATTGTAAATGCGTCTATTAAAAGTTCGCTGACCATTTCAAAATTTATTTTAAAAGCAACAATTATTGAAAACAGAGATTTTGTTTCCCTTGTTTGGGGCGAAAAAAAACATAAAAAATTCGAAACCTACAAATATATTTAATTTGAAATTTCTTTTGTTTAATTGTTTAGGAATTATTTATTTAAAAAGTAATTTCTAATAATTCCTAATGTTATTGTTGCATCGTGGAAAACCTTACGAGAAGCCGTTGTCACATAGGTTAATTTTCTATCAGCAAACAAATACTCTAATTTTTAATTATACGCTTATGTTCACAAAGTTAAAACTAAAAGCGAAAATATGTTGACATACATTTTCTATAAAATCACAAATTCGCCGGGCTTTGGTGAAATTAAGCATTCAAAGAAGCGATGAAATTCGGCTACAAGATAGAGGAAACGAAAGTAATAAAAAATTGGTAAGAAACATACATGCCTAATCGCATATTTAGGGGCTTCAAAGTTGTTCAATTTTTTTTGGTATTAAATCTTTTTTTCTATTTCGAATAAGCTGATGAAATGGTCATCCAAATACCTTTCATTTGATACCAACTTTGTTTACTGTTTCTTTGAAGAATCTGGAAAAAAAACGCAAATAACTGAAAATTAGGGTTATTTTTAAAAGCCAAATTTTAACACTTAAAGGTGAAATTGGGCAACAAAAAAGGTACTCATTCTCATTTTGTCCCCTCTATCACATATCTAAATTTTACGACAATCGGAGGGTACTTCCTCTGGTGTTAAAAAAAATACATCGAAAAACTACAATTTTGGTTAAATTTTCCATTATATAGATGGAATTAGATGCAAAAGTGTCAACAAGAAATCTCACAAAAATAAAATTTAGGTGTCGTTTCGGCAAATGTGACTTCGGTGTTGCAACCTCCCCATTGTGGGTTACTCTGAAATGGGGTCCAGATCGGGGTGCAATAATTGAGCACTAAGCGGACCTTATTTCTGGATTTCACCTTGATGAACATGGCGTACTTTGAGAAGGTCAAAGAGGGTCGAAGACGGCCCCAATAATTTGCAGGTATTGCACCGTTGGGATGCGTCTGCACTCTACGATGATGTTGGTCTCCTGAATCCCCAGCCAAAGTGGTGAACAGTGACAACGGTTGATGTGGACGATGATAACTAGGGCAAGGATTCCATGCTTGTTTTTTCTCGATAAGTTTTTCTACTTTGAGCGAAAACACAGAAATTTTATCTCAAATGTATCGAAAACTATTTATGTCATCAAAGTGAAAGAATTTCACAATTATTGAAAAGTTTATAAAAATTTTGAATATTTGGTGGAATATTAAAAAAATTTTAAATAAATTTTACCCTGATTAATACGAACCTCGGCTTTTACTGTTTATAGAAAAGCTCAGCGGAATATTTCAACTGAAAAATCTTACGTTGCAACGTGAAAACTTTAAAAGAGACCCACGCACAAAACTTCGTTTTGATTCCATTAACAAATAGTATGCTTCAATTTGTTTTTAACATAGACATTTAATTTATTGTTATTTGCATACAATCTTTAATAATGTTATTTCAAGGATTTCTATTAATTGAATTTTTAATTTTCTTTTCAATGTATCGAAAATTTGTTTTCTAATATACATATAAACAAATTAGCATTGGTTAGTAGACAGACCTCTCTTCTATTCTATTTATAAAGAAATGCACATTTTTAACATAATACAATCATTTTCAAAACTAACCATAGAGTAAAGTTCGGGTAATGTGGAATAACTATTTTATTTTTGTAGTTTCCGCCAAAGTATTGACGATAAATTTGACAAAGCGGATGAAATATGAAATTGCGAAGTACTAAATAGGGAGATTTATCCTTCATAAACAAAGTAACATATAGATCCATAATACCGACCATATATGTAGTTATTAATTTTTACAAAGAATATATCATAGATGTGGCATCACTTACAACACATGGGAAAACAGTTTACATTAGAGTTAGGTAAGTTTCTAAAAATAGAACGTTGTGTTGTTGGAGTTGTACTTCTGAGATTATGTAAGAAAGAACAAAAACACCGTGTATTGAATTAAACTAGTTTTAATCACAACAAAACTCGACCTGACGATAGATCAGTGGGATAAAGCGCTCTGTCTAACGTGTAGTGCGAGTGCATGTGGCATTAGAAAATCAGTTTATCTATACCACGGTCAGTGATTGCACAGAAAATTTCATATAGACGCAATCGAACAAATAAAAACATAACAAATATTACATTATTCAAAAAAAAAAAAAAAACAGGGTCACTGACGAGATTTTCAATACCAGAAACTGCGCAGTCTGATTCAGGAAAATTGAAAAATTTACAATGTAGTTATGATTTTTAGAAAATACACTCATTCTTCTCTACCACGCCTTCACAATTAAAATTAAATAAAATTGCATATTAATTATAGTATTAATTGCAATTGTCGGAAAAAGACGTTAAAATTCAAACTCAAGAACGTTTGAAGTTTGCTGTTTATTTCTGCTCTTGAAAAATTCTGTAAGTCTTTCACTTAAAAATTTAGCGAACAAAGAATTTGATTTTCTTCCTCGGTTAATGTTGTTTGGTTTTCTTTGTTTACCTAGCGTTTTTAAATTTATTATATGTTTCCAACTTCAGGTTCATAAAAAGCATCCTTTTTTTAGATTAACATTATTTTTTAAAATTAATATTATATGTTTTTTAAATTAATTTACAAGTAGTACTAATTGGAATTAAAATAAATAGTACGATCTCTAAAACATTTTATTTTTTTTTTAATTAAAAAATTTATTAGATGAAATTATATCAAATTATATATAATTTGATCATATTTGATAGACCCATTTTTCGGATCATACTATTGAGATTAGATCCCATGACATACCATGAGATCAGCTTATGTATGGCATTTTTCGGATCAGATGAGATGTGTTGTTTAGTTATATGTGATACTATATATAATCATATATGATTATACCGGAACTGCTTTCGTCGGGTGTATATCAAAACTTTTTTACTTGGGAATTTTAAATTGTTATATTAGATACTAGGTACTATGGCTTTCGGCGCGTTGTAGCGAAAACAGACCAGTGCCTTTGGTGGGAATCGAACCCACGACCCCCGCACTGATAAGCCAGCACGCTACGAACTAGCCTACCGGGGCGCACTTACTTTTTATAAAAATTCAATACTACATATCTTTCAGACACAACTGGAAAATATTAACATTTGGAAAATTGTTTTGTATCAAATAAAGCTTTGAACATATATAAAAAAAAAATGTCAAGCTTATCAAGTTTTACTTTTCAAATAGTAAATAACTAACCTAACGGTTATGGGTTAGTCTCAAAAATGTAGGAGTGGGCATTAGTTTATATGAATATGCAACCGTTTCACCAACATACATTGCTCAAATAGTCCTTAGTTTCCGAA
Source organism: Delia radicum (assembly GCA_021234595.1). Taxonomy (NCBI): domain Eukaryota; kingdom Metazoa; phylum Arthropoda; class Insecta; order Diptera; family Anthomyiidae; genus Delia; species Delia radicum. The sequence goes on from CM037853.1 coordinate 194,924,609, forward strand.
ATAAAAGGGTGTTCAACATTACCTGCCTACTCCACATTACATGCACTTACTCTAAAAAAAGTCTTGTATAAAAAGAAAAAAACTGCAAACTATGTAGTAAAACTATGAAATGTACTGCAAATCTGTCTGTTTTTGCTGGTTATCGAAGACTTTATTAGCATACATTCACAGAGATTTGTGTTTGCATTATTTCTTTTATGCACAGAGACCATTTTTATGCAATTTAACTTTTGATAAAAAACCCAAAAAGTCGTTTTGAAAGCTTTTTCATTAAATAAATGAACTTTTTTATACAAATATTTTTTTTTTTTCATATGTTGAATTCCATAAAATCTTAAATGATTTTATGAAATATTTCTTTAAAACGAATAATATTATTTTGTCAGAGTACTCGTATGTACAGAACGGAGGACAAGCGGTAGGGGGCAATACTTACTTGCGTAGGCGGCTGCCAGAATTCTGATCACCCATGAAATTGTGATTTTTTTCCAAAATATTTGCAATGTTTAAACGTTTTTGCTTCCACATAAAAATAACAATTATACCAGAATATACTAGACCCCTTTCGGTCCACTTACTTACCGCAGTTTTTTGCTGGATTTTTAATAGTTTTTAAAAATTATTCATTGTTTGCATGCGAAATAAATATAATAAGTTCATTGATGTTAACTCAGTTTTCGGCAAAATATTTTTTTTTTACTTTTTCCTCACTCGCATATTTTAAAACTTCATTTCATAAATTTAAAGTACAATTTTGTTGCGCGTGCAGCTTTCTTTTCTAAAAAAATATGCAATTTGTTCGAACAAGTCGAAAGTCGCACACAGAGAAATGAAGTGCCAACCGAATTGAAAAGTGTATACTAATGGTAACAACTAACTAACTATTCAGTACAACGATATTTACATTCGATTTCTGAATATTTTGGGTGTTGGAACTAAAATACAGTTCAATTAGCCCAACTTTGTTGCGAAAAACTAATGTTGAGTTGAGCCAACCGTCTGAAACTAGTAATAACCGAATTTGTGTGTTAGTAACCGAATTTCAGTTGGAAAATAGCTAAACTTTTCTCTGTGTGCGAATAAGTGATTTTATGATTTGATCCATGTCAATAATAAATATTTGCTTTCAAATTATAAAGAAATAATGCATTACAATTTGAGTTCTGGTACAGTGTTACCATATTGCCAGTTTTAACTGTTTTTTCCAGTTTTTAGGATGCGTAACAGTTTTAAAGTTTTTGATAAAAAAAAAACAGTTTTTGTTTAATTTCAGCCTTTTTTTTCAGTTTTTAACAGTTTACCTGCTCGATTTACTTTCTTTTACTTGAATTTATAAATTTAATACAAAAGTTGCACAAATGTTTCAATAAAAAATATACTGCGCATTGAATGCAACTGTGTAGTAAGTTTTAATTCCCTTTTTAGCATTGTTTGTGTTAAAATTTTTGGAATCAAACGAAATGAAAATCAAATTTAATCAAAAATGTATAACTTATATTTTTATGTAATTAAGTAAGATCTCAAAATGTAATGAATTACTTTGTTTTTTTTTATGGTTTTGTAGCTATTTTTGCTATATGTTAAATAATTAATATAAATATAAATATGTTTTTTTATATGATATTTTTTTTTTTACTTTAACAAGTACACAGAAAAAAAAAACATATTATTCCTATTGTTAATTAAAATGTAGTTTTATAACAGGGCACAACTTGTGATCTGTAATAACATAAATTTGAAAATATTTTTTTTGTTAGTATAATTAAAAGTTAGTCTACAAAAAAAAATATTTTTTTTCTGTGTATATAAATATGTTATGTGTTTAATGTTTTTTATGTTGTTTTATGTTTAAATAAAATGCAATTGAATTCAAAATGCACATATAAACTGTTTTTTCTACTGTTTTTTTATTTAAAAACAAAACAATAAACAACAGTTTTTTCTTAAAAAAACAGTTTTTTCTTACAGTTTTTGAAAAAAATACATGGCAAACACTGTTCTGGTATGACATTTTCCATACCTTAAGACTTTAAAAGCTACCTTTTTGAACAAAAAATCGATCATAATGTGAATTGTTTCGTCTGGGTAATTATTGTTTCTCTTAATTTTAGTCCAGGTTTATCAAATATGACAATGCTGTAGAAAGGATAATTTTGAATTTTTTCTGTTAGGGAGTCATAGCACGTAAAATCTTAGTTTGACCAAAATTGACATTGCTAATTGCGAAAAGAGAATAGGAGATTACTTCTTGTAATAAATAGAACATAATTTTTTTGAATTGCGCAGAATTTTTAACCTTATGGACTTTAAAACAAAGCTTCTTGGAGAAAGCTAATTGCATAATTATTCATCCTTAGCAAGAAATTCATCTTAGCCAAGTAAAATTTGGTACACGTATTGGAATGAATCTTGGACTCTAAACTGGTCCAAAATTTAACCTTAGTGTAAAGGTTGCTTTAAAGCAACACCTACTTTTAAGGTCCTATAATTTTGAATAGGAGGTAGATATAATAACGCAGTAAAAAGCATGGTCTAATTTGAGGTCCACCATAGATTACATAGATCTCAAACTTTTCTTTTTCTTTTTTAATACAAACACAATTTTTCATACACATTCAAATATTTTTTGTTTAGATATATGTATGACGTATGCCCAACACAATCTCATGAGTTTATGTGCACTGAGATCTAATGTAAAAGAGTTTGAGATCTATGTAATCTATGGTCTTTACTATATAAATAATTATAAAAAACATTTAAAAACTGTTGTTCCAGGGTTGCAATACAATTCATTAAAAAATATACTTTTTAAAATTTTTTATGGCACTTTTTTGAAAAGTTATTAATTTTTACAAAGAACACCAGTGTTCTAAAAGTTATATGCTGATTTGGTTAAGGACATATGGAGAAATTCTTTGATGCGAACAATTTGCTGTGAAATATGAACTTTTTATGTAAAATTTAATAATCGGATTCAGATATTTCAGAATTGTTAAAACTTAATATTCCAGAAAAATTACTTAATTTTCTTTTTTAATGTAAAAAATTAGCTATTTGCTTTCAATAAACGAAAATAATTAAAAATTAATTCGCAAGTGTTGCCATATTAAAATTTTGAAAATTGTCCACAAAACACCAATATTTAAAAAAAAATATATCAAAAATTTTGAAAATCCGATAGATTAAATTGTGTATTGCAGTTTGATAGAAATTTGCTTAAACAACAAATAAAAATTATAATTTCAAAAAATCTTAGCCCGTTAAGTACATACAAAGCGTCAAAGTATAAATTTAAATTTGAATACTACCGCTAAAGGGTGCATAAGTGTACAACAAATTCAGAAAAAGCTTATTGAGACACCATTACATCCTCCTGCCATTCGGTTTGTAACGCATCGAAATATACATAGGTCTAAAACCCCATAAAGTAGGTATATACATATATTCTTGATTCTTATTAAATTTTAAGGCCGAATTAGAGATGTCCGTCTGTCTGTCCATTGAAATGGCGAGCACGACGCGTTAACGCAATCGGTACTGTTCATTTTTAACATATATTGATATGATACACATCTTCCCTTTGGTATTAAAAATTACCAAAATCGGTCTAGCGGTTCAAAAGTTATAAGTGAAAATGTAAAGCACCTCTCAATTTTCCATACAAATTGGTGTATTATAGTCATATATGGGACTAGTCCATTGATGGACCAATTAATTGATGATTTAAAGGGCATTGTTTGATGTCAATTGCAATTAAAGTTTTTGCCATTATATCAATTGCTTAAAAACAATGCCAATGAAATGTTGTTTCAATTGGCATCAATGGCAATGCCTTTAACAGACAATTTTAATTGATTGTTAGAATTGTCTCTTGCAATTGTCTACAAACAATTTATTTGCAAATTAAAAAAAAAATCCTATATTTGCGTACTTATTTTATAAATATTCAGTATTTTGTCAATTATATATTATTTACATATTATATATTATTATATATAGTTACCAAACAAGACTGAATAGTTCAGATGTGATAAACCTTGAAAAAATAGTGAATACATTTAAATTTAGGACTTAAATTTTTATACAGTTTTATTATTTTTTGGTTTTATTATTTTTATGTTATTTTAATATTTTTAAGCTTCCAACCTCCGTATATTTACAAAAATATAGCAAATCAAACATATTAGCTAGGTTGATACTAGTATTTCTATCTGGAATCAGAACCCGAAGTTGTAGAAAAGCTAGAGCCTCCAGAATAGGCAGAGCTTTAACAAAAAACCTATTAATTATCAATTTTGCTCCATTCTTGTCTTCTTAGTAATCAAGCACGTGTCTCTAGGGTCTTTTCCTAATAAACATCAATAATTTTTATATTTTTTCCCAAAACAAAACACATTTTATAAGCAATTATTTTTTCGTCTATTGCAATTAGTTTTTGAGCCATTGATGCCATTTCATTACCATTGGACTAATCAATGCCAATTAAAAAAAAATTTCATTGGCATTGGAATGGTAATGAAATTTTTTGGTATTGACATTGACAGCAAGTAGTGCCAATTAAATTTCAATGCCAATGAAAAATTCCCAAGTATGATTATAATACAATCTCATGTTAGCTTCTGTTGTATAAAACACTAACAAGGAAACTACACAGTGGTGAATCCTCAGATTTGAATGAAACTTGTATATATATGTATTAAACATGTATTTTTTTATTACGTTTGTATATTTCTTATATAAGCTACTAAACTATAGGCAATTTGGGTATCACATGAATTGTATTTTAAAGACGCACACACTGGCATATAAAATATGTCTGTGAATGCCCGAACATTTTGTTATTCAAAAAACAATTTTTCTAATACTTCATTTGTATGGGACGTTGTTGTTGGTTTGAGTTGAAACCATATTAATATTATCGGGAGGGTGTCTGGTATTTTTCCAATTTGAAATTGTTTGTCTTTAACACTACCTTTTCCCGAATAGCTTTTATAAACCATATTTTAAATATTAACATCATAGTCAATATTATGGGTATAACAATTTTTGTTTTCTCGATTACTTTAATTCTGCGTACACAAAAATCTGAATTACGCTGAGGCAAAAAGCTTCATCATATTATGGAAAACTTCATTGATTTTCGTCCAATGTAAAACTTCATAATTATGATGAAAATGTTTCATAGGAGGGCAAAGTGATGATAGTCTTCTTCATATTTATGAAAAGTTTCAAAAATATGATGACAAATTTTCATAACTTTTTATAAATGATTCAAAAATGTTATTTAATATTTCATAAATAGAATGAAGCAGTTTCAAACATTTTTATGAAAGTTTTATACATTTTTATGTTTTATGTTTATATTATATTAAAAAAAATTATATTTAATACTAAAACACATCAAATAATATTTAATTTATGTTTCAGAATTTCAAATAATTTCTGGTATTTCTTTAGTTTTAAAAATTCTAAAGGCTAAAACATTATTGGATTAAGTGACTTAAGGTGTGGTATAAATTTTGTTTTAATTTAAATATTTGTATTTAAAAATTTTCGTTTCAGACCAACATCTGACTTAAGTCACTTAAGCCAATTATGTTTCAGCCTTCAATTGCAAATGAAAGCTAAATTTCAATAAAATGCTAACAATTTTTTCACAAAGTTTATGAAACTTTTTTTTTTAATGCAATTATGAAGGTCTATGAAACATTTGTCATACATTTTTATGAAACTTTTCATCATATTTATGAAATCTTTATAATTGATGTCAAACGATTTATGAAGCAATATCATCAATATAATGAAAATTTTCTCTTTGAGTGTAGTTAAATTTTAAAGATGTTTTCATACACAAATGTTGTAATTTTAACCCCAAAACGTGGGATTGCGAACCTAAAACAATACGTGTCGTATTATTTTTTTTTTGTACTCAACGACATATCCAAGTTTCATTAAAATCTGAGGATTTATTACTGTGTAGTTTCCCTTGTATGTCAGTTTTTCACCAAATTTTTTCATCACGAAAATAGTTTTTTTTTTAATCACGATAACAGTTGTTTTACCTCAAAAATGTTTTTTAAAACCAAACAATTTCTTTTTACATCCAAAGAAGTTTTTCACTTCAAACATTTTTTTTTTCAACTTTAACATGTTTTTTTTTTTGTTTCATTTGTAAAGGGGTTTTTTTTTACGGGTATAGAACTTTAAGTTGGCAACACTTTTTTAACTGGCGGCCATTTTGTCAACTGTCAAGTGATTTATGTTTAGTTTGGTTTGGCATTTCAACATGAATAGGCCTGAACAACGCTTCCAAATTGTGCAAATTTATTTCGAAAATTACGGTATTCATAATATTTTGAAAATCATGGAATTTTGTTTAGCGCTGAAGCTCAATTTTGGTTAAATGCCTACGTCAATAAACAAAACTGCCCGTATTTGGAGTGATAATAATGCTCAAGTATATGTTGAGACAACCGTTACAATCCAGAAAAACTGACTGGGCTGGTGGAATCATTGGTCCGTACTTCTTTAAAAACGATGCTGGTTAGAACGTTAGAGTCAATGGTGACCGCCATGATTACTGACTTTTTCGTTCATCAAGATTAGATTATAGTGGCACTATGCACCGCGACCAGAAATTGGTGTTTTGTGCTGTTCGTTCATCAAATGAACAACCATGATGTGCAGGAGGTGTGGTTTCAACAAGACGGCGCAACATTTCACACAGCTCGTGCCACAATTGATTTATTGAAAAAGTTTCATTATATTGATGAAACTATTTCATAAATCGTTTGTCATCAATTATTCATCATATTTATGAAGTTTTCATAGATATGATAAAGAGTTTCATAAAAATGTATGTTAAATGTTTCATAAATCTTCATCATTTCTTAAAAACAGATTCATAAACCTTGTGTACATATTTTTTTTTTTTAGTTTCCTATCAATTGAAATTTAGAATTTACATTTGAAATTTAGAAATCATCAGTAGAAATTAAGAAATTTCATTTGAAATTAAGAAAATTTCATTTTTAATTTAGATTTTCTATTTAAAATTCGGAAACTATCATAACATCAATTGATAGTCAGAAATTCAAATTAGTGGATGCGTTTTCAATTTTGCATGGACTTTTCTCAATATAAATTTAATTTTTATAAATTTCAATGCAAATGCAAGTTCTTAACCTCAATTTATGTTTCTAAATTCAAAATGGAAATTCTTAATTTATTTTTTCTATATTTTAATGAAATATATCGTTATTCTATTCTGAATTTCAATTTAAAAACCCTAAGTTTTAATTGATATACAGTGTTGGAAAAAATTTTAATGAAATATATCGTTATTCTATTCTGAATTTCAATTTAAAACCCTAAGTTTTAATTGATATACAGTGTTGGAAAAAATAATAGGAACACATATATTTTTTATGATTTTCTTAAATATTTATTTACATATGAATAAATAAAATTAAGTACAGTGTAAATTCGATAATCCGGACTCCACTAATCCGGAATATTCGGTAATCCGGACAGCATTTTGCAGCTCATTGCGTATTCTATAATCCGGATTAATTGCAGCTCTATAGTCCGGATTGAATAAAACCCGTTTTTATTTATTTTCTTATTCAAATCACAGCATGCTTTGAAAAATACAATCATTGCGTATTCTATAATCCGGATTGATCGAAACTCTATAGTCCGGATTGAATAACAGCCGTTTTTATTTATATTTTTATTTAAATCACAGCATGCTTTGAAAAATACAGTTAGAATTGGGTGGTGAGTATGTTTGCACATGCGTTTTTAATTTAGTATTGATGCAAGATGACTTTGTCAAACGAAATTAATATTATTTATTGTTAAGTATGTGTGTAAATTGGTACTTTTTTTATTTTAACTGAACTGCACAAATTAATATTTATGTTTTTATGCTATGAATTATTATAATTTTTAATAAATACATACATTCGCTAATCCGGAATATTCGCTAATCCGGATTGGGGTCTGCAATCAATTAATCGGATTATCGAATTTTTACTGTATATACATCAATATAAAGTACTTTTAGGTGGTTATCAAAAAACATTAAAAATAATATATTTCTGAAAAAGTGGAACAAAAACTTAATTCTTTTAAAAATCACCTGAAAAAATAATCATATCCTTATATTTTACTAATATTTGGTAGAAGCTCCATTCATTTTTATTACCTCTTGACATCTACGATTCATAGATTCTACAAGATTTGCACATACCTGTGGTGTTATAGAATACCAAGCCTCTTGGATTTTGCTCCACATTTCGTGTTTATTCTTTGTTTTAAACATTCCAACTTTGTTTTTTAGGACTCCCCAGAGGTGCTCAATCGGATTTAAATCCGGAGATTGAGAGGGCCACTCTATTATTGGGACTTGATTCTGCTGAAACCACGATTTTACGATCTTTGAGGAGTGGTTGGGATCGTTATCCTGCATGAACACCCATTTCAATGGCATTTCCTAATCGGCAAATGGAAGCATAGTATTTTTAAGAATATCCAAATAATCCACAGCGGTCATTTTACCCTCCACCCAGAAAATTGGACCTACCACAGACGATGAAAAACAGCCCCAAATCATTAACGATCCACCACCATTCTTGACGGTCTTCTTCGTATATTTTGGGTCATATTCTTTGTTTACTGGGCGTCGTACAAATGATTTTCCATCCGATCCAAACAAATTAATCTTCGTTTCATCCGACCATAAACATTTTTCCAATTTTGACGAGTAAGGTGCTGCTTAGCAAATAATAGTCTCTTTTGTATATTATTTTTACTCAGAAGTGGTACTTTCCTCGGACTTCGACCCATCAGCCCTGCTTCTTGTAGTCTGTTTCTTATGGTACGACTGGTCACTGGAGCATTTAATTGAAATTTAAGTGCATTTAAAGACTCAAAGGGGTTTTTTTTCGAATAACGAACCAACAATTGGTCAAAACGCTTTGAGGTTTTGCGATTTCTTCCTCTGGTTTCAGCTCTTTTTTTTTGAGTGTATGGCATCAAATACTTTATTCTTGGAGCACTTTATTAGAGAAGCTATTTCTCTAATAGATTTTCCACTTTTTTTTATTTTAAGAATACGTTTTCTTTCATCAATACTACAATGAGCACTACGCCCCATTTTTTTTTACAATATTACTGAAATTTACCACTTGGAAGTAAAAATTTAGACAAATTTATCACTTGAATTGTTTTTGATTATTTTATGCAAAAGTTTAAAATTATTTTTAAATTTAATTAATGTAAAACAGATTTTAGAACTTGCTTTCCTATTTTTTTTCCAAGTCAAATCGTTTCTTCTACTTCTTTTTATCCAAAACCGGTTTATTTTAAATAAGAATCACAAATAAGTAAACAAATTATTAAATACCGTTATATTCTACATCAAAACACAGTGCGAGCCAATTAAATATGACATTTACAAAAAAGTTTAAAGGAATTTTTTAAGTAAGATGTTGGTGTCCCTATTATTTTTTCCAACACTGTATTTTAAGTTGGTTTTAAAAATAATGTATTAACAATAAAATTTCGTCATTGACTGCAGCATTTATTGTACGATACCAAAGAAAATTTTTCATTTCATAAACATTTGTGAGTTCATCATATTTATTCATAATGCGTCTTTTAACATGTATGAAACATTTCATCAGAAGCTATTAAACTTTTTCAGATTTATGAAACAATTCATAAATATAATAAAGCTGGTCCTCAGTTTGAACTTTTATGAAACAGCATCATCATATTTATGAATGAAGTGTTACATTGGACGAAAATCAATGAAGTTTAGTTTTATGAAAACCTTCATAAATATAATGAATCTTTTTCTTTGAGTGTATATTGTATGTACAAAGTATGAAGATTGATATTCAATTGTGAAAATTGTATTGGAATACATTGTATGAAGAAAATATTCCAACAATTGCTGGTAGCAAAAGTTAAAGAAAAATGCAACAACAAAATATTATTGTTGTTGTTGTTGCTGTATTTAATCTTGTAAATAAGTATTGCTTGATTTTTATTTTTTTATTTTTTTTTAAATAATAAAAACGACAATTATTATTGCATGGATTTGGAAAAAGTTTATTTTTTTTTCATTTTATTTCTTGTTTTTTTTTGCGTCTGCACTTGTACGGATAATGAATGCAGAAAAATATGTGCGAGGAGATAAAAAGTATGTAAAACTGAATGTGTTTGTTAAGTATTTTCTTAACATACATACATGTTAATAATCTTTTTGTGCAAAAAAAAAAACAGATCTTTGAAGGAACTATATCCATAAAACAAAGTGGTGAATTTAATTGCAATGTTCCTAGCTTCAACCCAAAATTCTCGTTGTCGATTTTACTCCAGTTTATATATTAAAATACTAAAATTTAAGATTCTTAAGGTTTCTTAAGACAATCTTTATATCAATCAATGGTTTGTTTATTGGTCAATCAGCATAAATATGAGAGAAAATTCCAAAAAATTAACTAGTTCAATTCTAACCGTTCATTTGGGATTTTCGCTTTACTGCTCGATACCAAGTAATTAGGAGGATTTCAGCTAATAAACTTTTCCCCAAAAATTATTCAGACATTAAGTAGAAACATAAAAAAACTTGGTGAAATGCTACTAGTTGAAATGCTCCTCATTACTTGGCAACGATTTTTTTGTGTGTGCAGATTTGTTAAACAAGCTAGTGACTAATATAACAATATGAATAATTGAAAAAAAAAATTGACGAACAAACATATGAACTAAAATAACGAACTAGTTCAATAAATGCATACGAACGAAATGAACAATGAACTAGAATGACCAACTCGAATGCTGAGAGAACACACAACTTTGGGAAACTTATTTTTTAAGCTGTCAGTCTCATATTTTTATATACTGTGCTACGACACAGTTAAATTTAATGTTTGTCCCTTGTAAACATATCCAAGTGCGGCGTCATTTTGGGTGGCACACGAAGTTTTCTTTATTATTTATAAAAAAAATCGATTTTATTAGAAAACCAGCTACGATTCTGTTAAAATAGTTAATTAAAGATAAAGAATGTTTTACTTTTAAAAAATTGAAACCAAATGTTTTTTTTGATCTTTTATCATAAATTATGATGTCAGCAAGATTATCAAAGTTCACGATCATTTGTTTTTTGTTAAACAAAAAAAAACCGTGCAATGTTTTATTTATTAATTAAAAATTTCTTCATCCGCTAATTTAATGCAGACTTTATTTACTGCCAGGTCCTCACATGTTTCATTTCGTGTCACCGCAAATTCCCAGAGGACCAACGTAGAACGGTTAGAAGATTTACCCAAATTATAATTTTTGAAGGAAAAATGTCAACGCTTTACCCGTATTGTTTTATTTACTTGATGGGAAGTTAAAACAAAATTGGAAGAATTGAACTAATTCAAATCGAAAATATAAAATTTTTAACTAATAACACAAATGATCTTGAACAAACAAATAAATCTTGCTTACATCATATTGTTTATCATCGATACATAAATGGTTTAAACCGATTATGGTAAAACTTTTTATAAAGATTGTAAATCACATTTAAAAATTGTTAAAAAAAAGTGTCAAAAAGTAATCTTCTATTTACAGAATTTCGATTAATATTTAAAAAACCGTTTTTTCAGAAATTATGGTACCACAAGTTTTAAATATTAGATGTACGGAAGTATTTCGGATGATAAATACGTCATTTGCAAACATTTTCAATATTTTTGATTGATTTTTAGTTACTTAAATGAGTTATATGCGATTTCAAAGGGTATAAGTTAAACTATTTTCATTAATCATGTGCAATGTATTAATATTTCAAATTAGTAAGTTTTTTGACCCCAAATATTTAATAATTTTTAATGTAAAAAACGGTAGAAAATGAAACAATAAATTTCTAACTCATTGGCTTTTTCTAGTCAATATGTACACCATTTAGGTGATATGTACTACTTCTACCAGTCACGGAACTAGTCTTTTTAGATCAATTTACACTACATAACTCACATCAATTGTAAATAATACTAGTCCTGTGATAAGTCTTTTTCCAGCAGTTCAGGTTCTTTTAGGTCAATATTCGCATGCCGATAATTTTTTAATAAACCCAAAAAAAAACATAAATATCGACAAAAAAAAATAAAATTTTTAGTTTAAAAAATAAAGGAAAACTAAACAGCTTCCAGTGGGCAAAATTCTAGCTTTTTCTTGTTAATAAGCATTCTGGTTAAGTGGTATGTCCTGCCTTTACCAGTCACAGGATTGGTAATTTTAGGACAATTGACACTGCTTAACCCAGCATTATATTATACCAGTCCAGTTATAAGTCCTTCTTTAACCAGTCACTTTTAGGACAATTGACTCCTCATTCCCGAAAGGGATGATACAGATCAGAAATATGTATAGATATCATTTGTTGTTTGTTTTATGTTTATCCTTGTATTACAATGTTAAACTCACGAAATGTCTTTGAAATAAATTGAAAGAGTTCTTTGAAATAAATGTCTTTGAAATAAATTGAAAAACTCGAACGATTTTATTCAACCGAATTGATTTGTTTGCTGCAACCTCTTAAATTCGGTTGTCTCCATCGAATTCAGTAGTCACAACAGAATTCTGTTGTCACAACCGAATTCACAAAGTTGCAGAAAACGAATCAACTCGGTTGGAAAAAATTCGGCTGACACAACCGAATTGGTATATCGAATTGGTATTCGATATTGTTGGGCCGGATCTCCTGGTGCAGGAGTGTATACTACCATGTCAAGCTGCTGGAATGCTGCACTCATGTGTTCTCTTGTAGGTTTATATGGTGAGAGCCTTCATTATTACAATGCACTTCCCAAAGCCTTGTAATTAAAGTATGAATTGGGCCTTTGAATCATGGGCTATAGATGACAATGGAAAGATTAGGCGATATGAAATTTTCCTCGTGATCCGATTTATCAGGTTTTATAGGAATGATTCGCTTAACTTTCAGGATCTTGAATGTCACATGTTGGAAACTTTATAGTGTACAATTAGTGTCCAAAAAGTGTCTTAAAATAAAGGGTCCGCCAAATGACTTTTTTTTTTTGAAAATGCTATAAAAAAAAACTACTGAATATTTTCTCAAATTTGTTTTTTTATTTGAAAGTACAATCCTTCCGGTTAATAATGGAAAATAATTTCATTCAAATGGCTGCCTCGACTGGCCATGCAGTAGCCTACACGATCGGTCCAATTTTTAAGCACATTATCGATTGTGTGCAGCTGTATTTCACCAATGGCTTCACGAATATTGTCCTTTAAAGCGTCAATTGTCTCTGGCTTGTTGGCGTAACACTTATCTTTGACGGCACCCCACAAATAATAGTCCAACGGTGTCAAATCGCAGCTCCGAGGTGGCCAAACGACATCAGCTATGCGGCTGATAATGTGATCTTCAAAAACAGGGCGCAAAACATCGATTGTAGCTTCGGCTGTGTGGCACGTAGCGCCGTCCTGTTGAAACCTGTTACGTGTACACAACCATATTCGTTCAGCGGAAGGATAAAACTAATTATCTGTCAAATCAGACATGAGCTAAGTGTTACCATTCACGAAATAAGCACTAGTTGAAAAAATGGCGGACCCATTAGCTTTGAAACCTTCTGAATTCATAGTTATATGAGAGTGTTTTTCCTTGCTGATCATTTCTGAGCGCTATTTTGTGGCTTATAAACGACTCCTAAAAAATATGAGCATAATTGGAAATTTAGAATTGTTTGAGCCATTTATGATTAATTTTTGGATCATTTATCAGTGTTGGAAAAATGTTCAATTAGACTTATAAATAAAAGCAAATAAAATTTTATATATGACTCAGAAATTTGAGTGCCCGGAAAGTAATCATATTTTAGAGTCTTCTATGAGTCATACTTAATGAGTGCTCAGAAATGTGTTGCCTGGGTTGTCAATAATCTAAAAACAAATTTATTTGTTTAACCAATTTTAAATTTTTCAAGATTTACCTCTTTTAAGCTCTGTTTGCACATAGCATTTGATGCATTTGTGTGAGTAAAAATAAATAAAGAAATTCATTTTCATTTTTCTATGCTAGAAAGAAAAAACAAACCTACATACTTGCTGGGTAGTGGAATTGCACTTGAAGTGCTTTCTTCCACCATTTTTGTTTTTATTTTGTATGAATGTGTGTATGAGAGTATTTGTGCTTTATTTTTTGCATCCGTGATATCTCCTGCTCTTCAGTTCTGTTACTTACTGCTATTTTTGATATTTCTACAGTGTGTTCCAGTGTTGCCACTTCTTTTTTGATTACACAAATTGTGTGTAAATTTGACTTGCTTCCACGTGTAATTTCAAATTTATGCACACGACGATTTCTTTTAATAAATTTCCGGTCCTAAGGACGTTTTTCTATAGAGTAAAATAAGCTAAATAAGATAAGCTAAATAGAGTAAAATAAGCACAATCGTTTTAGCCACAATCATAGAAAAATGTTAGGAGATAAATTAGTATAGACGTTAGTTCAAATTGAAATATTAGTTAAAAATTTTGCTATTTTGAGTCGATAATATACAAAAATTTTAACAATTTTTTTTTGATGAATTTACTTAAGTCTAAAAATAATATTTTGATAATAAAAACCAGCAGAGGTCGTTGTAATGCGATGTTTGCGTTTAAATATTTGTGCATTTCATACTTTTGTGTCAGTATAAATAAAAAAAAGTCAAGGAAAGTGAACACGCCGTATTAGAAAAATATTTAGAAACATTTATGCAAATGGGTTTATTATAAAATAATAAAAAATAAAACTGTAAAAAATAATCAAGATTTTTTCTGAATTGAAGGACTATAATAAATGGTTTTTCTGTTTATAAAATAATTTATAATATTTAAAAAAATTAATAAAATAATTTTCGTCTTGTACATGTGTATGTGCTAGACGGAAATTGGGCTTTGTGCCTTCTATCTAAATCAGTGTGTAAATTGATATCATGCTCACGTAATTCTCACTCACTTAGAATACTATGTATGTAAAGCCCACTGCAAATGTAGTTAAAAAAAATGAAATTTCACTTGGAAAAAAGGACGACTTACATCAGTAAATTAAACTAACATGGTCATTTGTTTTTTACTGTTCAAAAAATGAACCACAAATGTAGTACAAGTGAACCACATATGTAGTAAAAAATAAACAAACATTTATTTGTATAGAATGAATGTAAAATCATAATACAGTAATTTGATGTGGTTTGCTTTTTTAAATGAACTAAAATCGTAGTCAAAAATGAAATTTCTTCTGTAAATGACTGTTTTTTCAATTAAAATAATGATACTGTATTACAACTCAAACAACTACAAATATTTACACCAAAAGTTTCCTGAGTGCCTTCACGAAATTCTCATGAAATTTTCTACAAAAATTCACAAGAAAAATTTTTACATTGAAGGGCTTATTGGAGGGGGTATTACTAAATTACATCCTATCTGATAGTGTTCGACTGAACAGTTCGGTATTTTAAAGCATTATGGACAAATTTAAACTGCAAAGAAATATTTTTTAAACTTATTTTACCATTTATTAAAAAAACAAACTACACATACAGTTTTTCTGTACCAGCTATTATTTCATTTGACAAAAAATTCTTTATTTGAACCAAAAAGTTAATGATTGTGCAAATAAGAGAAAAGCTGTTGTTTTTAAAAATTGGGAGTTAATTTTTGATAGTTTAAAATAAAATAAAATCGTTTATTTTTACGGATTTGGGAGTTTTTGAAATTATTTATTTTGTTTTTCATAGTAAAAATCAGGGACATAACTGTTATAACTTTTATTGAAAAAATTTACTTTATGTTTTATATTTTTGTATTTTAAACTTTTAAATATTTTTCTACTGGCCATGTTCAGTTTTTATTGAAAACTCAAACAAAAAACTTTCAAAACAATAACTATTTTATTTTGAATTTTCTTTGTAGTTATTTGTTTTGATCGAAAAATAATTGTTTAAAATAAAAATCAATTGCGAAGTAACGTACAGTCAAGTGAAATGACTAACGTACAGCCAAGTGAAATGAGTCTGAATTTAGCGGAAAGGTATTAATCGGGAGTGTACATTAAAATATTTAAATAAACATCGAAATAAAACGCGAATTAAAGCAAACGTCTAGCAAATAATTTTTAGTAAGAATTTACAATCGAACAATGGCAATTACATTTTTGATTTTTATTTTAAAAATTAAAATAAAAATAAAAGTTATGTAAAGAAAAAAAAATTAAATTAAAAAATCAATAAAGTAACAGGAATTATAAGACCATAAAATAAAAATTAATGTTTTTGAGAAATAGTTTGACTATTAAATTCCAAATGCTATTTTAACATTAGAGCAATTGCAAAATAAAGTTTTTCCTTTGCATTTTTGTGACTTAAAAAAAAAAAAATAACAGTTATTTTGGGCCTCTGGTAAAACCGTTTTTAAACAATATGTTTGTTAGTTTTAAAGTACATATCCTTTTGCTTTTAACGAGTACATATCCTTTTGCTTTTAACGACAAAATATTGTGAGCGTGGGTATTTTCTATTGAAAACCCTGCTTTAAATATAAAAATCAAATCAAAAGAAGTTAATAGAAAAAAAGTTATAATCACTTAAACTCACGAAAAAAACTGGACTCATCCACGAACTTTTTATTTCAACTTACGTGATGTGTATCTGTTCACTCACCCGTGAACGAAGCTAATTACAAGTTACGCACCCATCTCTACACACAGAGAAAAATTTAGCTATTTGCCAAGTGAAATTCGGTTAATACGACTCAAATTCGGTTATTATGAATTTCAGACGGTTGGCACATTAACATTAGTTTTCAAAATAAGTTCGGTTAATTCAAGTGAATTTTAGTTGCATCAACCAGCATATTCATAAATCTAATGTAAAAACCGTTGTACTAACTGAATTTATAAGTTGTTACCAATAATATTTACTTTTCAATTTTGTTGGCACTTTATTTTTCTGTTTTTTTTTAAGAACTTTTTGTTAGAAATTTTAAAGTATCATAGTATTGTTCCATTTAGAGAACGAACAGCCCAGCAAAACCACACATTACCAAATAATCGGTAAAGTAATGTATCACCATAGGGCTTCACGCATTACATTACACCTTACTTCACTGATGAATTTTACAGGCGATGAGCCTAAAAGTAATGGGTGGACTCATTACCTTGTAGGCTGTAAAGTAACTGGTTACTTATTTGGCTACATGGTGAGAAAAAGTAATGTGTATAAATAGATTTTCATAAAAAAATGCTTACAAAATTTTTTTACAAATATTTTTTTGAATTAAATAAAAAATATATTAAAAAAAAAAAAAAATTTTTAATTAAGTAAATTACGTGGTCATGCTGGGATTCGAACCTGGGGTCTCTGGTATTTAACAATTAGTTACGCGAGAACTTTACCAACTGAGCTATCGATACATATAATATTTTATTGCTTAAAATGTAAATGAGTTGTTGTGCTTCGTGTTTTCGTTCGTGATATCAAAAATATACACCTTACCCTCATGCTTACAAAAAATCACAAAGTAATGTATCTATAAATTGATTTTCAAAAATATATATTAATAATTACTTTACGTTTATAATTCATGCATTATGTAATTGATGATCGGTAAGTCATTATTTTATGTAATGAAGTAATGTAAAATGTAATGAGGTATCATTACAAGGAAATCCATGAATGTTCAATTATCGGTAACTCATTACTTCTTGTTGGAAAATAATGACACAGGTAAGGAGTACATATTACAAGGTAATGCATTACTTTATCCCACCCATTACCAAAGTTTTGCTGGGAGATTCAATAAAATTATCTCGTTAATTGTAAGGAATTTTTTTCATAGAAAATCTCTCACATTTAATTAACAGAGAATATTTTTTAGCACATTTCAAGAATTTCGTACGTCTTTGGATTCTAAAAAACTTTTCCTATAGATTTGAATTCCTTCCTATAAAAAATATACAATTTTAATATCCTTTGATTCTTTAGACTTCTTCTTAAAGAAATCATCCAGCTACTTAAACTTTTTCCAAAAGGATATCACATTTTGAAAACTTAAAAATTGTATTTTCAATAATATGTGTGTGTAGTTTGGAAAGTTTTGTGTAATTTAGACAGCCATTTTATGCAATTTTGGATCTTACTTCTGGCAACCCTGGTGGTTTGTTCGTTCTTTTCCATCATCATTTGCTTTGTTGTTGGCAGTTGGTTGTTTCGTCTTGTCTTGAGATTTTATATATTTTAGCATTGCATTGAATTGTGATTACATTTCATTGCATCGCTGCGCACGAGTTGCCATTTGGTTTAATATTTAGTACTTACTTACACCGCACAGACACATACATACATATGTACATTAATGTAGATGCATTCAAATATATGTGTGACTTACTGACTGACTGTCAATCTGACAGCCCGATTCTATTGTGGCAAATATCAATTCATACCCGTCGTACGAGTACCATTACCAGTAGTGTATACCTTCATACGTCTATATAATTTCCAAAGTAGCGCTCTGTGATATCTAATACGTTTTAACGTTTTCTCGCATTGTGACTTTTTCTAATGCACACTTGATATTGTTGCCTTTTGTTGTTAATTTTGTTCTATGTTTCTGGTTACAAGTCTGAAAGTGTATGTATGATTTCTAAATTTTATCCATATGCGTTTCTAAAATATTTATTGGGCGAGCAGAGCATTTGTCTTTAAACAAAATTTGAGACAAACTTTCTTCCTCAACTCTTAAATCACTTTAAGCGAATATGTTATTTTTTTTTTAACCACTAGACAGATTCTTGTAAAAATGAGGTCAAGCAGTGGGTACACACAACAAAAAAAAAACCCCATTTCAATCACGAAAACCACCGATTCAAAAACTTTAATTACTGAAATTCCGACAACAACGAAAATTGCTAATTCAATTAGAAATTGTTAGCTCTTTAATTGAATTATTTTTCAATTAAATAATAACTCATTTGAATAAAAAGTGATCAATATCGCATACCATCCCAAAAACCAAAATAACATGTTGTTGCCATACCAAATGTTTTGTTGCCAAACCAAATTTGTTTTTATAATATTGTTATTGCCATACCAACTGTTTTTTTATAGCTTGAATTTTATAACATTGGATTTAAAGCGGCATGAAATTCTCATTTAGTTACGAGATTTATTTAAACTTATGTGAACAAATTTACACAGAAATACGTTTTACTTTCTATTGAAAATTATGGATTTTTTTCTTTGCAGAAATTAGCCGTTTTGTTGAAATCAGAGTATTTTATTTTGTTTGAAATAATTTTTAATTTGTTTTTTGCATTTTCTTTCTGTTTAAAAAAAATTTAGTAAACTTACAAAAATACATTATCAATTTTATGATAATGTTTTAATATAAATAAATATTCCGATTTAAATAACTGAAACTAAATTATTTAACTTAATAAAATAACAAACCTAACGAGAATTAATATCTAATCTAATTGAATGAATTTAAAATATTTATTACTAATACATAAACATTTATAAAAAACAACTACATAAATTTTACAAAAAAAAACAACAACAATGTGTTGCTTTTGAGCGATAATATAGAAAAATGTCAAACCAGTTCCGAATTTGAGCAAATATTTAATTGATTCAATTAATTTTTAATTAAAATTTAAAATTTTCAACAAACCGATTTAATTAAAAAAAAGTAGGAAATATTTTTTTCTGTGTATTCATTCGCAAATTTTTCAAGCATTTGTTATTTTTAACAAAAAAATATTTTATGAGATAATCTGAAAAAATAAAATGTTAATAAAATCGTGTTTATAAAAAAAAAACTAGAGTTTAACCAGAAAAAAAACTGATTATTTTTCAATAATTTAATTATTAAAGTTGTTTTATGTACTGATTTATTTAAGAATAATAAGAAAAACACTGTTTTTATATTTTTTAAAATTTCTTCATCTTCTCTTGAAAGAATTTTACAGACCCGAGTGCCCATACAAATTTCGTGAGCACTAATTTGTAGGAAAATCGTCATCGAGATCTCTCTACCCTATGAACTCTTTGGGTCGAGTAGCAAAATAGCAACTAAAATAGCATAAAATATGAAAATTACACAACAAACCACAACAAAATTGTTTTCGCTGTTGTAGACACAAGGTGAATATGAAATGAAAAGAATAATCGAATAAAGGCGACTATTCATTTCATATTACCTTTTCTAAGATAATCTCAAACCTTGTATCCAAAATTTTTTATTACACGCAAAATGAAACTGGCGGCATGTTATCGAAGTGCTATGTAATTATGCAAATACATAAGTTTCAAATTACTTTTATTTCGATATTTCCCCAGTTTTTTTGCGTTAAAGTTAAAGTTCACAAATAATATGATTTTGGAAGTTTTTTTACATCTTAAAAGATGTGTTGTCCAAATTAGATCTGACGGTCTATCTTTTCGACTTGCTATTTTTACATACAATTTCACAAAGCTCGTATCATTTCAAATCGTGAAGTAATAAAAGCATATTTGTAGAAAAATATTATTAATTCCATTCTATTCTCAGTTTTTTGCTAATGTCCTTGCTATTTTTTTTTGGGTTAACGCTTAAAATCGAATTTTAAAATTATGGTTATGAATAAAAGCATATCAAATAAATCACTCGCTTTCCTCCACCCTTTCCGATTTCACCCAAAGTATAACTATAACATAGCCCAAGTTTAGAATATCAAGTCCCAACGGACCTTGAAAAATCACGTTTTAAAATATGAGATATATGCGAAAATTTAACAAAAGTAGTCGTACATAAACATTCATATCTTTTTAACCGTAAAGGCTGCGTGATTCGTTAATACCTTATTTTAAAGCTATTGTTATTGTTTAAATAAAATTATAAAAAAGCCCTATTCCTTAAGAGTTGCATATAGGGATTTGGCAACGGCATATGGGAATAATTCATAATTAGCATATATTTTTTTAAGAATTAAAAAAAACAGTATTTGAAATACAGCGATTTAAACCGCGGATTTTGAAAAAAAAATATTAATTTTATTTTGAATTCACCTTTAATATTTATATTTTTATTTAAATCATAATAACAGTAGCTTTAAAATGGGGTAGATTTAACTGTTAAAGAGATATGGACGCAGTGTTGCCAAGTATTTTTGAAATATGCCCCTATATTGTATAAAAAACCCCCTTGGTGGACAATCCAATATAACTGGTTTTTCAATAAGGACTTGACAACTTTTTTTTAAATGCAAACCATTTGAGATTTTCCCAAAACTTTATTATCGACTAGAAATACAATTAAAACATTTATGAATGGAACTTGACTTCGCTCTTATGGTCATCGCGGGCACGTCGGCAGCGGTCGATTCGTTGGACCCAATTTTCGATAACTCGATCACACATTGCGGCCGTAAGGGCCGCTATTTCGCGTTCAATGTTGGCTCTGAGTTTTTCCAACGTCGTCGGCTTGTTGGCATTGACCAATGATTTGACGTAGCCCCAAAGAAAAAAATCTAGAGGCGTTAAATCGCACGAACGAGGCAGCCAATTGACTGGTCCATTTCTTGAGATAACACGCTCACCAAACTTACTCTTCAATAAATCGATTCTAACGTGTGCTGTGTGGCTTGTTGCACCGTTCTGTTGAAACCAGATGTCGTCCAAGTCCATATTTTCCAATTAGGGCCAAAAATATTCGGTAATCATGGCGCGATGCAAACCACACCAAGCAGTTATTTTTTGTGGATAAAGTGGAAGCACATGTGGATTTTCACCAAACCACTAACGCATATTTTGCTTATTGACGAACCCATCGAGCTAAAAATGAGCTTCGTCACTGAAGATGAGTTTGCGATGAAATTCATCATCTTGGCGCATCTTCTGTCACCGACTCCGAAATTCTGTACTACATTTTTATAATTTGCATACGTTGTTCGTTCGTGTACTTTACCATGATGAAAATGTTGAGTCTACTGAAAAAAAAGGAAAGTAACAGTTAGATGATCAGTGAAATAGTGCGTTCTCAAATTAAATTCAAAGTTGTCTAGCACCTATTGGGAAACCCTTTATGTTCTAAAAGAAAATATTTATCTGGAGTTTTTTTTTTTTTTATTTCTACTTGAAACAAATGTAGTTTTTGAGCGCAACAAGATATTGCATTATTGCATAAATGGTAATATCTTGGGAACAATTTGAGAGAGCACACACACGTAAGCATGTTTTTTTGTTAGTCTCTACTAGCAGATTGCAAATATGTTAATTTATTGAAAGTCGCATTAGAAACAAAAAAATCGCGATCACTTAAAATTGTATATGCAAAAATTTCCTAAATTTTGGTGGTCATATTGCCGCCCCCTGGGGAGTTTGGAAGGTTCAAAATCAAATCAAACGTCACTTATGCCTGTTCCGAAATTGCATTCCAATCGGTTCACTAAGTAAGAAACGGCCGAATTAATTTTAAAAATTTTAAGATATATCCCACTGTGTATTGGTGGCCAACCTTGAAACAAACTAATCCGATTATGTTAATATTTTGTACACATGATCTGACGACTTTTTAAAAGATAACTTGAAAAACAGAAAAAGTTCACTTTTAAGCATAAACAAAGTTATCAAAAGTGATAATGTGTGTCGAAAATTTTTCGATCTGACTTCTTAATCACAATAATAATATATTTCAAAAACAAATTTGTATTAAAATGTGTGAAACGTCATACTCCCAAGTTTGTTTAGCTGTCATATTGTTTAATTTATCTAGAAAATTCCATAATATCTGAAATGTGTTTATATATATTTACAGTGTATCACAAAAATAAGTATACAGCTGTATAAACTATATATTTTAATAAAAAAAATAAGCCTTTAAAGTCCTTTAGAATGAAACAATTTATTTTAGTTCATTATGAATAAGTTTAATATTAAATGTTAACACAAAAAAAAACTATAATTGTTGTATTTATGTAATTATATGAGATCAAGTTTAAAAGGTATGAAATTAACATCACAAAAGTATGTATACACTAAGTATGATATTTTGACTTGTAATCAAAATGCCTGTGGTTTTTTTTTTAATTTTTAATATTTTTGAGATCATTCCTTCCTCTCATCTCTCGTTTTCGTATTTTATGACCAAGATGTTGCATATGTGCTCGATAGGATTAACATCTGGCGATTTCGGTGGAGTTTTAAGTTGCTTTGTATTATACAAGGTGGCGCAAAAATAACCTTTCGATGTTTTTTGGCTGTAATTTAAAAAAAAAATGAAAAACTTTGATTCTTCTTGTGGATTATTTTTATTTGGTATTTTAATTTTTTTTACATCAAGTCGAGAATATGATGTCATGTAAATGGCCGCCGCCACAGTTGATTGTCATTTGAGCCCTTTTTATGGCATTTTCCATCACTTTGGCCAAAACTTCCGGCGATAGGTCCTCACATTCTTGACGGATATTGTCTTTAAGAGCTGCAAGAGTGTGAGGCTTGTTGACATAAACCCGCGACTTCAAAAAGCCCCACAAAAAGAAGTCTGGAGCGGTCAAATCAGGCGATCTTGCTGGGCAGTGCAAATCGCCAAAACGGGAGATTAGGCGCCTGGGAAATGCATCCTTCAGCATATCGGTTGTGGCACGTGCAGTGTGTGCCGTTGCACCGTCCTGTTGGAACCACATGTTTTCCAATCCCAATTCATCAAGTTGCGGCAAAAAGAACTCGTTGATCATTGCTCTGTAGCGCTCACCATTCACAGTAACCGTTTGGCCCGCGACGTCTTCGCAGAAAAAAGGTCCGATGACTACTCCAGCGAAAACAGCACACCATACAGTGACTTTGAGAGGTTGTAATGGCTCTTCGTGGGTAACACGCGGATTTTCAGTGCCCCAGAAGCGTAAATTTTGCTTATTTACGTACCCGCTAAGATGGAAATGGGCCTCATCACTCATGATTATTTTTGATGAAAAATCATCTTCCTCTTGGTGGTGAAATATTCCGCGTTCTGGAGCAGTGTAGCGTAACATTGTTTATTAACGTGTATTTCGCATGTGTTTAGTACACAAATGTCAAAACAGAACTGACATTAGGGGCCAATCGCAAAATTTATAGCATTTTCTGATAGGAGGATTACTTTACGCCACCTTGTACAACAGCCATTCCTTGAAAATGAGAGCCGTATACTTTCGATCATTGTCCTGCTGAAATATGAATGAATCTGCCAGTCCTAATTGTGTGGTGATTTCTTTCAAGTTGTTTTTTACAATATTGAGGTACATGTATTTGCCCATATTTCCGTCCACAAAAACAAGTTTCCTGACCCTAGATGACGCCATACATCCCCAAACTAAAACCGAACCATCACCATGTTTCACAGTACCAGTCATGTTATTTGGTTCTAATTCGAAATTCGGCTTTATCCAAACTTTATCAGGCTCATCCGATTCATGAATATTTATTTTCGTCTCATAAGAGAAAACTACGATGTTCCAGTATTTTGTTGGGCGGGTTATTAAATTTAAAAAATCCAAATTCTTAACTGGAACCAAATAACATTACTGGTACTGTAAAACATGTTGGTGGTTCGGTCTTAGTTTGGGGATGTATGGCGGCATCTAGGGTCGGGAAACTTGTTATTATTGACGGAACTATGGTTAAATACTTGTACCTCAATATCTAAAAAAAAAACAACTTAAAATAAATCGCCATACAATTAGGACTGGGGCATTCATATTTCATAAGAGAAGGAATGATCTCAAAAATATTATAATTGAAGAATGGTCGGAAATTCCCAGTTCTGGAACTCAATGTTTAGTCTACTTAATGCAGTCACGGCTTCAACAATTTGTAAAAAATAAAGGGTTCTCAACTTAATATTAATACCATAAAATGTTTACAACACAGGCATTTTTATTACAAGTTAAAATATCACACATAGTGTATACCTACTTTTGTGATGTTAATTTCATACCTTTTAAACGTTATCTCATATAAATACAAAAATACAACAATAATAGTTATTTTGTTGTTGTTAATATTTAATATTAAACTTATTAATAATGAATTAAAATAAATTGTTTCATTTTAAAAAACTTAAATGCTTATTTTTTTATTAAAATATATAGTTTATACAGCTGTATACTTATTTTTGTGATACACTGTATATAGTATTTACTGTTAAATAAAAAGTACCGTTATTTAGACGTCACAATAACAGTTCTTTAAGAGTTCTATACATAAAAGATATCCCTCTCAAAATCTATGCTACTGCTTATTATTTTTTTTCATATGTGTTTGTTAAACTCAAATACACACACACAAGTATGCATGCATGTATGTATGTATGCATGTATGTAGGCATGTTGTAAAACATTTCTTTTGCCAAGTATGCATTTGGTGTGCCTGACTGGTATAATGGATTTTCTATTATGCTACTTGATATTTAAGTGAATTGCAGCATTGCAATTCTGCTGGTGTTGTTGTACATAGTTGGATATGTTATTGCCAACCAATTCGGCTTTGTTGTTGACTAACATGGTTGCATCTTCTTGTGGCACAAACTAATAAGAGATTTGTCAGACTGTCTGACAGTCTGTCAGTTAGTCAGCTAACAAGTCAGGCTGGTAGGCAAGTTAGTACCGTGTAGTTGAGTATGGATATGAGTTTGTGTGTGTCTGCATTAGTGGGAGCTTAGAGAGTTAGTGTCGGTTGGCGGCTTAGTTAGTGTGAAGTAGATTTACTGCTTTTTTTCCTCCTTGTTTCCCTCTCTTCTTTACGTTCACATCTAAACACACACTAACAACTTCTATTGCAACACAGTCTCCAAATGCATTTTGCGTTCATTGCCGTTCGTCGTCATCATCTATTACTTTAGTTGGCTTTGGCGCGTCATGCCTACTTTATCCTCTTTGCCAAAGTTAAAAAAAAATGTCTAAGTTTAAAAGATTCGTACATACCATACAGACGATTTTGTAGGCCAACGACTTTGTGTTGCAACAACAATAAAAGCACCAACACTAACAGCAAGACATAAACAACACCGTCATGTTGATAATCTCTTCTCAACCCCCTTTTTATCAATTCCTGTGAGTTAAACAAAGTTGCTTTGTTGTGCATGCAAGCAAACACCTCTTCTAACTTTACTCGTCTTAGACAACGACAACAACAAAAGAAACTCCATCAGTGGTTTAAACGAATTTTTTGTTCAATTTAATTTAAGAATTCAAATCTCTAGTTTTAGTAAAATTAAATGGGCCAATCGGATAAACCAACAAAATCATATTTAAAAAAAAAATGAAGTGATCAAAAAGTTAATTGAGGTTTGAATCGTTTCATTATCTTCCCATTTCGTTCATAGAAGTCTATGAGGCTTAACTCAAAAAAATTTAAATAAAACTGGGTAAAGCGAAAATGCTTTTACGTAGTAAGGTTCTCGAAAAGAACTAACAACATATCCAATAACATACTTATCTAACTCCCTTGGATGGTGATTCGTAACTGCTTCGTAAGCATTTTATTATGTTCCTTTACTGTTAGCACCCTCGTTTCCCAATGAAGATGGGGACATCTGAACTCATCTAGTAATAGTCCCGAGAGCTGAGTTTTAGCCGGCTTGGAGTTTACTTCGCTGGGTAACGCTGACAATATATGACAACAATGAAGCAATTTACATTTGGTCGACAAATCGTTTTTTTAAATAAGCTAACGAGGTTACTTTATCCGTGCCCCAATCGCTGCCGGCTAGCGACCTATGGACTATGTTCCTACTCTTAATTTTTTTTTGCAAATTGAAATGAAAAGAATCAAAGTGCGATTAGTCGTTGGAAACCCTGCGACTGTTTCATTCAATTCCAGCCATATTTCCTCCACATAATCCTTCCACTGAAAAAGGTTTTAAGATCTTGGATATAACCCTTCAAAATATCAATCGTGAACCGTCGTCCGCATCGTACATTGGTCGGCGTGGCATATTAGTAGTACCCCTTCGAGTGGTGTTTGGAGCTTCGAAACGTAAAAATTCAACAAAATTGGAGAGAGAACTCCACTTTGAGGGACTTCTTGTTTAATTCTACGAGAGTCCAGCTTCTTGCTTTGAATATCTATAAACGACTAGCTATCACGTTCCGTTCCACCCTTTCCGGTGGTGTCTCAAGTTTCGAAACGTAAAAATTTAAAAATATTTGCGAGAGAACTTCACTCTGTGGGAGTTCTGTTGTATTAGTACACCACTAGACTTCGACTAGACGGTTTTCGAGATATGGACCATTATCGATATATAAATCGAAAATATAAATGATGAAGAAGTTATAAAAAATGTTTAATAAATATTTATGACAAATTTCATCATATTTATGAAAACTTCATAAATAAGACAATGTTTAATAGATTTCGTCCAATGAAACTGTTTCATAAATATGATGAAACTTTTTCCAGTGAATCGGTTGTATACAATAAATACAACCTATTAATACAGTACAAGTTGTTCTGCAACCTGTTATTTGAATTTTACTGGAATATTAAAGAATTTTAAAATTTACATATTGGTTAATTAAGCTATAAGCAATTATCATCTTATTCGATTTACTCCATTTGAATGCCCTACTAATTACCTATTCGTACTATTAGCGATGTTGGAGTTAGCAATGTATCTAAAAAGGGTTATGTTGCCTACAGTATCGAATGCTTTCTATCGGTAAAGAGTTTTGCATGGGCGATTCTGATTCAGATCGGGCAAATCTCTTTTTAATCTTACTCGTTGGGCAAATAAGTCGAATTCTCAAAGTTGGTAAAAAATATTTCTTTATTTAATAGGAAAAATTACCTATTTTTGGCAATCGAAATGAGAGACAAGGAGGAGGTCTATGGCGCCACATATGTGGTCTTTTATTTAGTCGCAGATCAAACAAAAATTATTCTGGCTGTGACAAATGAGTGGGTATAGGGAAAACTATTATTAGGTCAATGATCTCGAAAATCGTGAAAATTTAATAATTGCCTCGGCGGAAAATATATGTTTTTAAAGGGTTAAATCTGTTATTATACTGTGTTGCTTTCGAAATCCATACTGGTGATAAGCTAGTTAAAAGTGTTTTGTTAACCCTCCAACCGGCAAGCCCGACGGGGATTTAAAATTGCCAATAAATGCTCCAAATGAGTGTTTTTATAAAAATAAATTAATCTATTTCGATAGCAAACCAAATTTACAAAATATTTTGTGAAGTAATTTTTTGTGTTTATGATGGCACATCTTGGAGGCGAGAAATCGTTAAAGTTATAATATCGTAAAAACAGGTTTTTATGAAATTTGGCAAAAGATTATATTTAGTAGTATTAGAAAAGCCTTTAAGTTTAATCAAGATATGTTGAAGCGTTTTTCGAAAAACGAAAATCGCCATATCTCTAAAGTAAAAAGTGTAATTTTTGGATTGTAGTTATATCTTGGTGATACTAATAGTTTACGCCCAAACTTATACATTTTTATGGATGAGTTTTTGACATTCGCTTTTTTGGCCCATATCGTCTAAAATAGGCAAGAAAGCAATTTTGGTGGAAGAACATATTGTTTAGTTTTTGTGCCGAACAAGTTGTATACAAGTTTTCTGTTCCGATTTCTTTCTCGGCTTAAGAAGCCGGATCACCCTGCCCACTTTCCAGACCTCGGGCATATTCAAGGCAGATACAATTTAGCACTATTGTCAGGTACTCGACTCCCGGCGCATACAACTTATTGAGCATCAGCATGGAAATTCCCTCGCGTCCTAGTGCCTTTGATGTGTTGGCACTTTTGCTTGATTAATTGGCATGCTTTTAAATGATCTACCTATTTATTCCGCTTAATCTTGTTAACAACAATACCCCGATTGAGTAATAAGCTTCGGTGTTATGCCATGTTTTTCGTTTAGTCATGTTACAGCAAATTGTTTGTTGCATTACTGTTATTTGGTCTATACAAATAATCTAATAAATTTAGACAGAAAATGTAAGTCATGGAAGGTTAATTTAGTTATGTATGACTCCCCTTGTAGCGTCTGCATTTGATATTTTCTTTATCCTCTAATTTTTCTGCCATTACTGCTAAGAATTTCGTCATATATTCTGCCTGGTGTTTATATATATGTATATTTTTTTATAAAATCTGTAGTTTTTTAATTTAAAATCAAGTCTACTGTCAAAAAGGTCAAGGGACCTATCACAACAGACGTCACATGACCGGTCCATTGTGATAGGGTCCTGTCACGGGGCTGGTTTTTTTATATAAAAGGAACCGTTCACTTTAACATGGGCTTGTCCTAGGAGGGTGTCAATTGTCATCTGTGACATGTCACAGAACCGGTGTAAAATTACATGTCACACAACTAACCTCAAATAACATGTCTCAGGACTGACGCAATATAACATATCCTGGAACTATCGCAAAAGAACATATCACAGAACCAACGCAAAAACACGACACTTAATTAACGCAAAAGCACATATCACTGAACTAACTCAAAAGAGCATGTCGCTGATCTAACTCCATTGAAATATTAATTCCTCATTATAAAAACTTTTTATTTTTTAATACAATTAGCGGTTAATTAGTCAGACTAATATTTACATCCATAAAATTTAAGTGTTTCTTATATGAAGATAAGTTAAAAATACCTTTAATTTAATACCAATTTCTTTAATTAATCTGAAAGTAATGAGAGACTTCCGAAATAGATCTTTAAAAACGGCCCAATGATACGTTCTTAAAAAAAATCACGTAAAAGACACTTTTAAACCAGTAAGTAACGTTATAAGTACTTTAGGAACCGGTTTTATGTCCACCTACCACAGCCCTGGTACTTTCAGACCCAGCATATAATAGAGACTTTTAAAACGATCACGTTGTATGAACTTTGGGAACCGGTACTGTTTTCACCGCCCACTGGGCTAGTACTTTCAGACCCATCACGTGATATTGACTTTTATACCGATCACGTGAGAGGTACTTTAGGAACCGATCCTGGAACTGGAACTTTGATATCTACTGGAACTTTGATATCACTTGATATATACTTTTAAACCGGTCACGTGGTAAGTAGACGAAGTGATGGTAATTTGGGACTAGTTTTTTTCCAGCTCCCAAAAAGCAGCAATTAGGAGAATTTAAGAAAAACGAACTTTGTTTATAACAAACTAAATCGTCCACTGTAATATTTTACAATATATGAAATATAAGCCACACGAAGAAGCGGTAAAATTGCTTAAATTTCACGTCCCAATTTACCCCACCCTCACGTTTCAAACCAAAGTCACAAAAACTGCCATAACTTTTGTAATGTTTAAATATTTGCGAAAACCAATACGTCATTCGCAACATACATAACATAACAATAATTTTTTATATTTACCTGATTAAGAAGGATAATTAAGGATATTATGTAGGTAAACACGACAGCAGTCAAAAACAAATTAAATTTTACTTGAAGAAAGGATGACCAACAGTTCATTAAATTCAACAAACATTTGTCATTTGTTTTTACTGTTCAAAAAGTTACTAACAATTGAAGTATAAATGAAACACAAATATTAGTAAAAAATAAACAAACATTTGTTTTTTTAAATAACAAAAACTACTGCAAAAAATAAATGTAAAATCATAAAACAGTCATTTGATGTGGTTTGTTTTTTCAAATGAACTGCAAGGTTAGTAAAAAGTTAAATTTGTTCTACAAATCACTGACATTTACATTAAAAATAAAGAAACTGTATTACAACAAAAACAACTAAAGCAGAAGTTCCATGAGTATATGTACATAAAAGTAATATAAAATACGCCTCTCAAAATATGGATTACTCAAAGTGATAGGAATTTATTAAGGTACATAATACAGTAGTTCCAAATTCTGAAAATGTATTAGTTTGGGAAAATATGCAAAGTCCCAAATAACCCCAGCTTCCCCTACTTTAGAAATCGATCCTTTTTTACCTATCACGTGATATGTATTTTAGAAAACGGTTCAGATTTCACGTATCACGGGAAAGGTTTCAATTTCAAACTGAACCCTTTTTTCCCGCCGGCTATTAATAGACTCTCTCGGAAAAGAATACACACTAAAAAAGAATTTATGTTTCAATACCCTGTACTTCAGAGCATTAGTTGAAATTCTATAGATAAGGATGGATGAATGTGTTGACCCTGTACATCACTTGTTATTATTTGCTGTAATTTTCCTATATGTACACAATGTTTTCTGGTTTTTCTTCTTTTTCATGTTGTTTTTTATACCATTTTGTTGTATGTTTCCATGCATGCATGCAGTTTTCAGCAGTTGAACCGACCAACAACCAGCCACCATTAGAAAAGAAGAAGAAAAAACTTTATTTTACCACTTCTTTTTTGTTTATGCTTTTTTTTTTGTTTCGATTGAAATTGAGATTTTGTTTTAGCAGTGTTGTTGTTGTTGCTGTTTTGTTGATACCGGGCTTTGTGGCTGCGGTGGCCACTGCTCTACACCACTTGAAAGAATTCATTCACATTTGCTGCAACTCTGTATTCGCACACAATACAGAATTTCTATTATATTTCCACAAAAATACAAACGTACTTGCATTTGCAGTGCAAGCATTCACTCAGTTAGTCAGAGAAGCCCCAGCAATTCTCTGTAGGTACTTTATTTATATACTACTTCTTGTTTTATTCTGTACTTGTATGCTTTTGTTGTTGTTTAGTGAAATTTAGCTCCTCTTTAAAGAGTTGAAAATTGTGTGTTTTTATGTTGTTTTACAGTGCACACGGGTACTTAACCGCCTTCCGCTTTTTGTTTAACAAATGTCTGAGTGGAGTTTGCATTTTTTTCCCAATGTTTTAAATCATTTTCCCTCTGAACTGTGTTTTTTTTTTTGAAATATGTATGCTTTTTTGCTGTTATAGAGTTCCCAGAAAAGAAAATCTTCACATTTAAAAATGAAAAAAAAAATCAAAGTTTGAAGGATTTGATTTTTTTTTTAATTATTAAATAATTTACATTTTTTGTAAACCCACGCTTACACTGTACATGTGCGTTAGTGCACTCACGAAATATTGTATTGCAAGTGCAAGTTTTTTTTTTTGATATTGCTCCTCGATAATTTTCAAACATGTTGGAAGTCAAAAATGTCTATAAAAACATGTTACCTTCTCTGCCCAAACAGGCCAGGGTAATGTTGTGTTGGGTTATATTTACTCGTCCAGATTAAAAGTAATTAAATAGTGACGTTAATCAGAAAATTGCTTTAATTTACCCACTAATTTACTTTAATATGGCTGTAAGTATGAACGCCATCGCAAACTTTGCGTGTAAAATTAGTGTATTATCCAGAGCAGTGTATTTCATTTTTTTTAGATCGCACGTGTAATTCAACATGAATAATGTTTAATAAGGAATAGTCTTATTGTCCTCTTTTTATCTTTTACGATTCCGATGTCTGAAACTTCAGTTTCAAAAGTTTCATCCTAATTAGGCACTCAAAACTATCAAAATCTCATCTCTCTAGCACTCTTAAATCACTTTTGTTTAGGAACAAGTGTGTTTACCTGAGAAACGACACCTTATTGGTGGGGTAAAACACTCCGAGATGATCGTTTGATTTGTGACAAGACCTCCACTAGACTTAGGAGCAGTGTTGTCAACTTTTTGAGAGGAAAAATCTCGGCAAAAATTGTAAAAAGCGTAGAAAAGCATTATTTTTTGTTTTTGTTTAAAAAGGGACAAAAAAGCACAAGACACATTTGTTTCTAATTTGTTTACAAAGTTAAAGAATTGAACTCAAGTTGATCATGAAAGAATTTTATAATTGGATTTCTTATTAAAATAAAGTCATCAATCACATTTCTTCGGCGTGGCCTTCACGTAGAGCCCGAGATATGTTCCGAATATGCTTTGTGCCAACTTAAATGAATGCGAAAACATATTCCAACTTGTTGGACAACTATTTAATAGACTTTGTTGCCGAACTATATGGAGATAATTGGACGTTCCAACAAGACAACGCTCGTTTCACAAAAAACTTGTTTAATGAGTACAAGATACAGGTATTGGCGTGCCCAGCCATAAGTCCACAACTAAGACATATTGAAGACCTCTGGGGGAACCATTCCCACAACAAATTTAGGAAAAAATTTCTTTATTTCTCAATGTAATCTCCTTTTAGCTCGATACACTTTTCCTAGCGATAGACAATAGCTTTGATACCCTGCTTATATTAAATATCCTTAAAATAGCAATCAACCGCAGACTTCACCTTTTCATTGTTGGCAAACCGTTAACCACCGATTTTTTTCAAGTTTGGAAATAGAAAATAATGCGAGGGAGCTAAATCTTTCAAATAAGCTGAGTTATGAAGCAATTCGAACTTGTATTTCATCGTCATCGCAATAGTATACGTGTGAACTTGTGCATTGACTTGATGAAACCACTCTTTCTTTTTAGGCAAATAAGGCCTTTATTCCTTAATTTTACTTAAACGTCGTTGATTGTATTTCCGTTTTAAAGATAATTAATAAAAATTATCCTCGCATCACAAAAAAACAGACGCCATGACCTTGCTTGCAGATTGAACTGTCTTCGCCTTCTTTGGACACGATTCGCCCATTCCGGTCCTCTGCTTTGCTGTTTCTTTGTCTCTGATGTGAAGTAGTGGACCCATGTTTCATCCATGGTTACGAATCGACGCAAAAACTCGGCGTTATTGCGGTGAAACATTGCCGAACACTATTCAAAAATCTTCACAACGCTGTTTTTGTTCTATTGTGAGGAAGAGCGGCTGCCATCTTGCACAGCTTTCCTATCTCCAAATTTTCGTTTCATATTCAATGTATAGCACTTCTTTAAAGGCCTATAATTTCAGCCAGCTCACGCACCTTTAGCCGATCCAATACTATTTTATGGATTTTCTTAACCATTTCTGGCGTGGACAATTCAATTAGTCGACGGTTCCTATTTTAATACATAAATTCTACTGCTAGACATCGGAAAACACTAAATATTCATTTCTAGCTTAAAAAAAAAAAAAAAAAAAAACTGTTTGCCCTTTATTAACCTATGCCACTTTAGTAAATGGACAATTTTTAAACGCTTGTAATTAAAAAAATTAAATTAAGTAAAGTATTTTTATTTATAATATAGTAGACTATAAATTATTAATTCACTTTTTGTAGAAATCCAACGGACCGTCTTACATTGCGCATAGTTTATGCTTGATACCTCCAATAGGGTGGGGCGATTTGAACATCTTAATGGGCGCTTCGCGTTTCTGATTCTTGGGATTGTACTTAGCAAAAAAGTTCACTAGACCATACGTCTACGGTGAAAATCGAGCTTCCACATTTTGACTTTTTAGCCGTATTTTGTGAAAGTAACAATGTGTGGGATGAACATATCTCAGGAAGTAGGTGGAGCTTATCCAAGATTATGGTATCAATCTCTTCTTTGGAAGATTCTCTAGCAGATTAATGCATCAATCATATTTGTGGGTGGGGTTTAAGGGGTTAATTTTTAATTTCAAAATAGGGCTTTTTTGCCGTAAAGTCAAAATGTGGAAGCTCGATTTCACCGTAGAAGTATGGTCTAGTGGACTTTTTTGCTCAGTACAATCCCAAGAATTAGAAACGCTAAGCGCCCATTAAGATTTTTTTCCTTCCATACTAATCGCCCCACTCTAACCT
The DNA here is from genome assembly GCA_021234595.1 of Delia radicum. Lineage (NCBI taxonomy): Eukaryota > Metazoa > Arthropoda > Insecta > Diptera > Anthomyiidae > Delia > Delia radicum. Next base: position 194,959,340 of record CM037853.1, read on the forward strand.
CCAATCATGCTTTGGACGATATTAATGTAAATTTTTTTACACTGCTTTTAATTTTTTTCTGCATTTCTTCAGTGCATTTTGCTTCCCAACCATTTTCATACCCTTTTTGGCATAGAAGACCGCAAAAGTCCTCAATTGTACATGAACACGTTTGGAAGATTTACGCCATTCTTCCACTGACGTAATGACAGCTTGCTAAATCTGGCCAAAATAATATCGCTTATTTACTGCAATAACGTCATAACTCAAACATTTTTTTGAGTTCCGAGAAGTTTTTCCAGTTTCACTAAACATTTATTAATGTAAACATTCGCGTTTACAGCCATAGATTTGGAATAATGGATGTAAAGTTGCGATAGACCTTTTGCTGAAATGGCCCACTCACACTAGTATTTTTGGTTCAAACTTCGCTTTGGCCGATTACCGTACTTTGTCGGGAGTTTTTTTAAATCATTAGAATTCATTTGTTCCATGCAAAAGAAAAGTAATTTTCATTATCCAAAATTATTTGAAAATTTTTTTTATGAAATTTTTTCTCAGTTTGCAGTTTGTTGGCATTTCTACCATTTGTTTTTATTTTTTTTACTATATTTGGGTACTCTCTTCCTCTGGTAGCGTTTCACGTTCATTTGGAGTAAGTTCTTCAGAATTTTATTCTTTTAAACGAGAAATTTTCTAGCCAACTTACGATCTGATGCCCCAATTTATTAACCTCCGATGTTTTCAATTTAACAAGTTAAGCTGTGCCCAATTTTTTGGACCTCCTTCCTTTTTTATCCCGCTTGATGCCACTCCATTTTCAAACCTTTTGAATATGGAATATATTGTGCTACGTGGTACTTCTTCCTAAAAAAAATGATATAGCACATCGTTTTTTGGATACCGTTCGTCCAAGCATGTTATAAACATATTTTTTTAAACTGTTTTGGTCCACCACTTTCATTTAAAATATTTTCACATTTGAATATTTAATATTGACATGCATTTTGGGGAAAAAAACATGCATAATTTATAATTGAATTTTGTTCATTTATTTAGTGGGCATTGGGTCATATATAAACAATTTATTCTCAAAGGGCTACAAAAGTTTTAAGTAGATGATGTATAGGATCGATCAAACTTGACAAATCATATTTTTATTCTACGCAAAATAATACAGCTGCACATTGCATTCCATTCTGCATATGTATTCTTAGACAGCTTCCATCTATGGCAATGTTGCTTTGATGTTGCAGAACAAGATTTTTTTTTCGTCTCGATAACAGGTCCAAAAGTTTATTTCCACTTGCAATTTTAAATATCCAGTTATGCATTTTTTTTAAACTTTTTTCTAAAGTAATATAATTATTAAATATTTAAAAAATGTATTTCCATGTTTGCTAATTAATCAGTATTATTTAATTTTTATAAAGCCGCATATTAGAACTCTAAGCGGAGCTAACACATCTCAAAGTTAAAATTTAACGGAAGATTGTGTAAATGAATACAATAAAATTTGATACTCATGAATATGAAAACCTGCTGAATTTTAAAATTTATATATTTTTATTTAGGTGTGTTGTCATCCACATATTGTATTATTCTACTACAGTCATCGTCGTGCTACCTCATCCACCCCTCGTAAGTAGGTTGACTTTGCTGGCTGATAGATCAGTTATGAGAAGAGATGTGTTTTTTTTTTTTTTATTAACGTTTTGTTTGGAATTTAGGAAGCAATTTCAATATATGACTGCAAAAATATTATTGTTTGTTTTAACCAGCCAACCATCTAATAATATATCTCCACATAAAATGTCATGAACTGGTTTCATTTTATTGTTTTATAATATTTTTTTTTTTATGAAATTCTTGTTTTTTTTTTTTGTTTGCAATTCTTGTCATAATTTTTTTCCATCAATTAATTTCCTTAACGCGACAACAGATTCAAACACGTCTAAGACTTAGCGAATTGCATAAAGTCTATACTTTAGCATTTTGGAATAAGAATTTACAACAGTACAAAAAACACTATGTTGTATCAGACCTTTGAATGGTGAATTCTTCTTGTCTTTATTTATTTTGTATTGTAAATTTTTAATTCAGAAATTTCAAAATATTTATATCAAACTTGTAAAAAAGACAAAGTACGGTCTTAGTTTACTTCCCATTTACATCTTGTTTTTAAATAAAACAAAACAAGTGTAAAAATAAAAAGGAGAATGAAAACCAAAAGCGTATATTTTACATCTACCAAAGGTAGAGCTTGCACATAACGAACTTTTTTAAAAAGTATATGAAAAACTTCTTGAAATTATTAGAAATGTTAATAATTTTAATTTTAATTCAACCACTTTTTTATGAAATTTCTTCATTATGTTTTCTCTAAACTCAATAATACGAGGGCGTTTCCAAAACTAGCCGACATAACAAAGAAAACACAACAAATTAGGGAAACATTTTCTTTATTCTCAGCATAATTTCCTTTTAGCTCGATACACTTTTCCCAGCGACACACAATAGCTTTGATACACTGTTTATAGTAAGAACTGTCTAGCTTCTTATAGTAGCTATCAAACACAGACTCCACCTCTTTATTGTTGACAAATATTTTACCACCGAGCCATTTTTTTTCAATTTTGTAAATAGAAAATAATCCGAGGGATCTAAGTCTTACAAATAAGTAAGCGGGATTCATTCTTTAATTTCCCGGGATCCCGGCAATTCCCTTTCAATTAAAAACAGGTTAAAGTTAAAGAAATTCCTTGAAACATACCCTTTCATATGACCAAGCATTTAAAATTATACTATTGCGTCCAAAATTGCTAAAAAAGTTGCATAAAAATCTTATTATCTCCGGTTTATTAGTAAATATTTACAATGATTTGATGCAGAATCAAACAATAAAAATTTTAAAACTATAATTTGCATTTTACGCAAAAATTACACCATTCCGTTTTCTTAATACCACGAATTAAAAATACGAGTTTGTAGACTCATCCAGACTAATTGCAAAAAAAAGAAACTCAAATCTCTCAGAAGCTGAGAAAAATGCTAAATTGAATTTTATGTCTGTTAATTAAATATTAAATATTAAATATTAATTGTTATTAGTTATTTGTTTTCATACACATCGAGAATATTTGTATGTTATTTTCAATTTCGTATATTTTTCAAAAAAACAAAATCAAACATATTAGCTAGGTTGATACTAGTATTTGGATCTGGCTTAAGATCTCATCCGACCCCGAAAATTTAGAAAAGCTAGAGCCTCCATAATATGCAGAACTTTAACAAAAAACCTATTTATCATCAATTTTGCTCAATTCTTGCCTTCTTAGTAATCAAGCACGTGGTTAGGGGCTTTTCCTAACAAGCATCATGACGTTACTAAACGTTACAGTTATAGCTTTTGCCATACTTATTATAATTTAAACATCGAATTCGCCAATTTACCTTTGCTATTTAAAAATTTTCCCACTTCCTGATATCAGCCCCAATAGGATTAGCCTTCCGTGCTAACACTGGAAAAAAATATACCCTGACAACAGTGTAAAACTCGTGTAACAAAAATAGGTGTGAGAACGGAAGGTTAACATGCTAGACTGAGATTAGTATTTAATACCCAAAGGTATATTCTTAATTTAGGTTACCAATAGCGATGTCAGAGAATATTCTTAAATAATTGAAGTTTATCGTATCAATGGTCTTAAAAATGATTTAAGTCATTTGTCCATTGCTATCATTTCGAGTACCGATTTATTCTTACTAAATTTCGGCAAAAGAAAAAAATTAAAAATATGTTCTGCATATAGAAGTTGAGTTTCTAGGTAATTTTTAAGCATATTTCGAACATTTTCAGCATTTAATAATTCAGGATTCTTCAATTATCTTATCCGTTTTTACAATTTCGAATTTCTACTCTTTAAAATAGTTTATTCATATATAACATTACAAAAAAAAACCCCGGAATTCCCGAAGTATTTCCCGGGATTTCGGAATCGAAAAATCTCGGTAATTCCAGAGACGGGATTTCCCTTGAAAAACTCTAGTGATGAAGAAATTCGAACTTTTAATTCATTGATTTTGGCCATCGCAATAGTGGATATGGGAACTGGTGCATTGTGTTGATCAAACGACACTTTCTTTTTCGCCAAATGCGGCCTTTTTCCCTTAATTTCATCACATAAACGCTGCAATATGTTAGCATAATACTCCCCGTTTATTTTATTTCCTTTAAAAGATAATCGGACGCCATGACTTTGCCTGCAGATGGAACTGTATTCGTCTTCTATGGACAAGATTCTCCCATTCTGATCCTCTGCTTTGACGGTTCTTTTGTCTCAGGTGTGAAGTGGTCGACCTATGTCTCATCCATATTTACTAATCGACGCCAAATCGCAGCTTTATTACGATGAAACATCGCCAAACACTCTATGGAAATATCTTCACGACGCTGTTTTTGCTCTATTGTGAGCAAACGCGATACCCATCTTGCACACAGCTTTCGCATCTCCAAATTTTCTGTCAAAATGCGATGTATATCACTTTTTGAAATGCATATCATTTCAGCCAGCTCACACATCTTCAGCCGACGACCATCAAATACCATTTTATAGATTTTCTTAATCGTACGGCTTCGTTTAAACTCTGCCTCCCAATATTTTTTAGTCGCCGACGAAGGAGCAGACTCCCCCAGAGTAAAATCTAGCTCGGCTTTAATATTGGTTGGACTGAGCCCTTTAAAATAAAGGTATTAAATTACATAACGGCGACCAATTTTTTCCATGTTTACAAATTCACTGAGATCGTTTAATTTTGATGGCTCAAAAAAAAAAAATACTACATAACGTGGAGCCTTGAAACTTAAAACATATGTTTTATAGGGTTGCCACTTTTTGTAATTTTTCTACTACTACTGCCGCCATCTATACGTCAGGTCAGCTAATTTTGGAACCGTCCTTGTATACACATTTTTATTTTACAATGGATTTGTCTCAAATTTGGTACTCTCAATAGCAATACTCCATATATGCTTTGACCTGCCACGCCTACTTTAACGCCTACTTTTAAAAAAAAGTATACATTTTTTTTTACTTACAAGGAAGGTATCCCGACCCGGACAGACAGCTCTTAATGAGCTTCGGATATGTTGTAGAGAATAAAAATTTAAACGTGGTTATTTTTTAGCTGCCCAATCTCATGTTTAGCCGTTAATACGTGGGCTCAAAAACTATCCCATTTTACGTTTTTTAGGTTTATTTCGTTCTACTTATTTAAAGTAACTATAGACGAATTTGGTATCAAATGAAAGGGTTTTTGAAGACACATTCACTGATGCAAAAATTATGTCTAAAAACGCAAATATTTCTATTGTTCGAAAAAATGGGGTTTAAGTAACCTTCAATCTGGCGTTTTATTAAGGAATTGTAGTTTTATTAAGCTAAAAATTAATGCATAGTAATGCCTATTTAATTTAATCGAGGGGGTGTGCAGTCTTTTTCCGATATTCGAAATCGTTTGGTTTTTATGTGACTTTACCCTATATTTCAAATAATTCAGAAAGGTGGCAACTTTTGGTCCATTATATAGCCAATATGGATATCAAAATGTTTGTTTTCTTGAGCTCTTTAACCCTGTGTACAAATAAATCAACTTTTTAATAAATATTAAAGACAAGTTTTCATACAAAAATGCCCGTTTTATTTTTATTTCAATCGTCCTAATAATTCTGTTTTCTCTGTGTAGTACCAACTAAAATTTGAAATTCATTGTATTGGAATAAATAAAAATTAGTTTGCATGTTTATTTCATTGTATTATTAATATGTTTTATTTGTATACTATGTCTTAATACATATTGTGTTTTTTTTTTTTTTTTTTTTGTTTTTGCAAAAATGCATTTCAATATATCGTTTTTATTTTTATACTTTTTTTTTAAGTTCATTAACATATTCGTAAAAAATGAAGCGCTAAACGTTTAAATTTTCTTAATATCAAATACAACACAATTTGTTGCGTTGGCGTATGTTGTTAATTAATCTTACTTATAATATACATAAAATTAACACATAAATGTATGTTGATAAATACTTGTCGATGGTAATAAGTTGACAGCTCGCAATTGTACTCATATATGAGTCATTTGACTTCCTTATCACAAGTTGACTGAAATTGCTAGTTATTAAGCACCATATTATGACCATTGCTATATATTTTCCAACTAATATATTCAAATTTAGACAATTCATATTTAATCTGGTTTTAATTATAATTAAGAGATGTTAATGTGATTGACTTAAGAATAGAACAACAATAAATAAATATAGCAACACGCTCAGAAAAGTTCAACAGTTACAACATGACTGAAGTAATCGGTAGTTTCTGAAGTAATCGGTAGTGTTTTTTTTTTAAATGTAATTGCAATTGTTTTTAATTTTTATGACTGCCCCAATGAAAAACCCCAGGCAGAAAAATACACTCTACACAGTGTTGGCAAAGCGTCGCACAGTGGGATAAATCACAAAATTTGTGGAAATAATTCGGCCATTTGTTAACTTGTGGTCCGATTGCAATGAAATTTGGAACATGCATAAAAGACATAAAATGGAGTTTAAGTTTTGATTTTGAACCTTCCACACCCTTTGGGGGCGGCAAAATGGCTGCCCAAAGTTGGGTACTTTTTTCATAAAAAATTTTGAGTGCTTGCCATTTTTTTGTTTCTCATCCGATTTTCAAAAATTAACATATTAGTAATCTTCTTGTAAAGATGAACAAAAAACATGCTTTAATGTGTGGGTTACCTCCAATAGTTTCCGAGATATTCCGATTTGAAAATGTGAAATTCCAAATTTTGTCCGACTCAGGTCCAAACTTTTCCAAATATTGGGAGAAAATTGGGACCAATTTTCGTTTTAAAATAACGGTTATTTAGCCAATAAAATTCTTGATTGAATAAAAAAAAAATTAGTTCAATATCTTGTTTCAGTCAAAAATTACATTAGTTTAAAGTAGAAATTAAAAAAAAAAGTAAATTTTGGCGATATTTTCCCCAAAAAGCACCAAACTTTTTATCGCTCCAGACAAATATTTTTCTTCTGAGCATATAAAGTATGTATACTTTTCTGGAAGGTCTTTTTATATAAATGCGAGTTGTGGTAAAAAAAATTTTGATTTAAAAATACTTTTCCCCCCATCCGCTTCCAAAGTTGCCACATTTTTGAGGTAAATATCAACTTTAACTCACAGTTAAAATTTGTGCACACCTCCAATTGGGTAGTGGAAACCGGTTTTAGATACCCCAACAGATACCTAATGTAGTGTGTAAGTCACTTCCAATCCCCGCTTTAAATGACGACATGGCAGCAAAAAACGAAAAAATTCCCATTTTTGGAAATTTTTTTTTATTTTTTGGAATTGTGGGATTGTTTTCAGAAAATCATAAATTCTGACATTTGTTCCGATTTGTTGACCTTAAAGTCTAGTTAAATCCAAAAAATCATTCGATTGTGTCTATTAATAAATATTTTATTGAATAGTGAAAATTTTCATTTAAGCAAAAACGGAAATTTTTACCTTCATATTTGGATTACCCAAGTTTTTGTTTTACCAAGATGGCTAAATTCAACCTTTTTTAAAAAAATTGCAATCTACAGGTAATTTTCTTTTCAACGATACCAAACACTGGTATGTTATGTTCATAACTTCTAAACAGAAAATCTTCAAATGTTAGCCCTTATTCATATATTTCTTCTAATGTGTCCTCGTATTCACATCTTACATAATTGGGACAGGTAAACAGGGTTTTATGATGCAAATTTCATTGCAATCGGACCACAAGTTAACAAATGGCCGAATTATTTCCACAAATTTTGTGATTTATCCCACTGTGCGTCGGCGACGGTCGGTTATGCGTTGGCAGACAGTATTGTCCTGTTACCTGATTGATAACAGTGACCAACCGGTGGTTGGCATAAAGTTGGTAATTTCTAAAAAGTTTGTGCTTTTAAAAAAGCTTAAATTCATTAATTTTGAGGAATAGGAATAATAAATCACATTAATATAGCAGCAATACAGTTCGCTCTTAGTCTTATATATTATATTTAAATGTATGAAATACAATAAAATATTTGAAAAATGCTTCTAATTGGATTTAATATTGGTAAAAACAATATTGGCAAACAATTTTGCTGGTGGTATTGGCAAAACACATTGTTTACAAACAAAATTGTGTTTTCCTAGTACAATATTAGTTGTACCTTTGGTAATTTTCAACACGGTGGGTTTTACAAAAAAAAAGGCAGTGGTTTGACAGCACTATAATTTTTGGTACGGTTGGCAATTTCTACCTTTTCATATACAACTTGTTATCATTATATATGCTTATATGTGTGTCGATATATGTTCATATCTTATACTTAGTTTATGCATTTTTTTTTAATATATAAAATAAATATAGATCTATATATGATATAGAAGTGTATATTGTACAATTAATCAAAAAATAATTAATTTTTATAATTACTTTTATACCCAATGAAAAAAGATCCGTTATAGATATACATATATAATCGTAGATAGTCATATATTTAATTCATTATCACATCATATCATAGCTGATCCGAAAAATGGTATACATAATTATATCTCATGAGATTCCATGGGATCTCATCTGGTATAATTTGATTTGAAAAATGGTTCTATGTAATTTGATCAAGTTACATATAATTTGATAAAATTTGATATAACTTCATAAAATTCTTTGGAAATCCGCACTACTATTGAAAATTTAAATATAAATCAATGGACTGGAAAATTAGATGTGATTTCAAATTTGACTAATATGTGATGCCATATGCAATTGTATGTAAAAGTGTAAAAGCATTAAAATGATGAGATAAAAAAGATCAACTAAATATAACATGAGATATAACTATATATGATGATACATATATATGATGATACATAGCGCTGTATTAAAAATGTTCGTGAAATAAATAAGAGATTTAAATATATATCGTTACTTATGGCACATATGTAATTGTATATAATTATATCAAGCTATATATGAGTATATATAAACTTTTTTCGTAGGGTATGATAATACACATCATTATATATAAATATATTTAGTAATATAATATAATGTTATAGCTGACCCGGCAAACGTTGTTTTGCCTTCAAATTTTGATTGTAATTAATTCTTTAAATCAAGAAATTTTTTTTACGCAAATAAATAATTAAAAAAATAAATTCACATTAGTAAATCATTTTAAAATTTGTAATTTCATGGGCAGCCCAACGCCTCTTTGTCCTTCTATCGCCTTTATTTGCTGAAGTATATAAAATGAATAGCTGAAAACAACTGCCATAACAACTGCGACGTCACCTATCACCGGTGCATTGAAGCGCCGCTCATGCTCACCAGCCGGTGTCTTGTCAGCTCTTATCACAACCGTATAATCATCTGTCGGCATCTGGTCTGGGGCTGTTTTGAATAGACGGATGAGGCTGTTGTGTTCGTGTAACATAGCTTAAAGATTAACATAGGTTTTTTGTCAATATTAACATAGGTTTTTTGTAAATATCTTCGGAACTACATAACCGATTTAAGACTTTGATATCTCGTATTGAAAAACATGACAACGGCTTTCAAAAAAAAAAAAATAAAATAAAATTATGTTTTTGTTTTTGACCAATTTATTGGAATTTTGAGATTAATAAGGGGGTTTTTATAGATTTAAATAAAACACATTATTTTTATCTATTTTCCAACTCGACGTTTCGTTGGTTTTATTCCAACTTCTTCAGGAGTTTTTTTTATTTATTTTCGTAAAATTAGTTATTTTACATTGTCAAGATTATTGAAGATTAAAATTAAAAAACTGGACTGTCACGACACAAATTTAATAATTAAAATAAAAAATAATCACGGCACAAACAAAAATATCACAGTTTAAACTTTAATGTTGTAATCACAGAACTAAACTCTATATAAAATAAAAAAAAGCAAAAAAAATAAATATATGTATATGTCATTGGTGGTACAATATGAAAATTGGATTTTGCCACGCCCCTCCGCCCACAGACCGAATCAGACTTCACAGTGTCACCCGCCTGAATATTCTGAAGATTCCCTGAAAATTTCATCAAAATCGCCCCAGCCGTTTTGGAGTCCATACGTTACATACATACACACATCCTGTTTTATATATAAAAAAGATAGAAGAAGAAGATAGAAGAAGATGTAGTAATGTAATGAAAAAATTCTATCACTTTTATATATTTTTTTAGTACCGTTTATAATTAGAATATAAATGAGTTTCAAAATATGCTGCATTGTAAGCATTATTAATATTTTTATATTGAAGTACCAAAAAACAACATTATAATTAGTATGTTTTAAACCAACGAATATATATGTAGACTAAAGATTCAAATTCATTAAGATCTTCCGGTTCTGGTCGCGATACCTCCCTTGTTAGATATGAACCACGCGACATTTTATTGCAAATTGATTAAAATTGCATAAAAAAACAAAAAATTATTCTTTAATTCTTCATTATTTGCTGCTCTTCATTAAGTTTGTTCGCTTACGCAAAAATTTGTACAAATTTGTAAAAGTTTTTACTGGAAGGTGTTCGTTTACACAAATACTCGGTGAAAAATAGTAAGAAGAGAGAGTAAAGTGACAGGTTGTGGACAAAAAATTTACAAAGTTTTTACTTTATAAATTTTTGCCAGTAAGAATTTGTAAGAAGAAAAAAACATGTGATTGAAAAATATGCTTGTATTTTTAGTAAACAAAAAAAAAAATATTAAATTAAATTTTAATTGTCTATGGATTTAAAGTGCAAAATATTAAAGAACTAACTATGGAAGATATTAAAAAAACATTCTAAATTATTTCTGGTCGACAATTTCAATTAACTTTTATCTTTTCCATAACGACCAGTTGATTTTTTTTTTAATATTTGGTGTTTTAAATCAGCTGTTTTATACATATATTTTACCAATTCTTATAAATTTTCCGTTCGTTTACTTTTTTGTAAATTTGTCTTACTCTCTGTAATATTGTTACTGAGTAATTTTTACTGGGAAAGTAATCGAACACATTTATTGTTTACCGTTATATATAATTATATTTAGTTATGAAACACTAACTAAATATTATTACACAATTTTTCTCTTAAATCAATTAAGTAATCTCTTAAATTTTACACAATAAAATATCAGCTAAAACACTCTTAAAAACAGTTAACAATTTTAAAAAATTTTTGTTAATTAGAAAATTAGCAAATATCCTTTGTTATTATTAAGGCTGTAAAATTTAACCGGTTAAGCCGGCTAAAAAAGTTAGCTAAGTTAATTAGCTAGCTAACCGATAGGCTTAGCTAATTTAACCGGTTAACTTAATTAGCTCAGCTAATTAGCCAACGGCTAAGTTATTGTCACGCGCTGCGCAGACCTCCAGGTAACGTTGCTAAAATCGCCATTGAGTGGAACCCACAGGGTAGGACGAGAAGAGTAGGCAGACCGTCTCACACATGGCGCCGTCAACTGAATATAGAAGTCATATCTACTGATCAAAGCTGGGGAGAAGTGAAGACAATATCATCCAACCGGTCCGAATGGAATAAATTCGTTGTGGCCCTTTGTTCCCAATAGGAACCACAGGACATAATATATATTGTTACACTTAACAATATTTTATTAATGAAAATGGATCTTAAATTTATTGTTGAATTTGTTTTCGGTAATACTTCTATTTTGATAGAGAAAACTTAATAAATTTGCATTTTCGGGTAGTAAACAGTTGCGTTTTGAGCTAATAATATTTCCAGCTGTGGAAAAAGCCCTTTAGAGGGTGTACTTGATGCTAGGACACCTAAGTATCTTCTAGCCAGCCTAGCCAGTTGAGGAAACTTATGGCGTTTTGTGTGCCACCACTGGAGAGGGTTGTTGTCACCAAGCTGAATATTTGTATCCATTTTGAAACTGTTGATTTCTCTTTCGTTTATATCATCTAAATAATTTGGATTATCATTGTCAAAGCTTGCCATTCTCTCCGAATTTTGAGATAAGTCTTCACAATTAAAGAGGTAATCCAAATCTAAAAGCTAAAAGCAATCAAACAACAAGTGTTTTTGTCTTTTTTTTCGTATACAATTAATAATAAACATAATTATTTATATTATTAATAAAATATCAAATATCAAATTTCTAAACAAAAAAAAAAAGAGCCTTAATATTATTTTTTAAACTTGTTTGTCAGTAAGAAATCAGTGAATATTAGCTAAAAAAAAAATTAGCCGTTTTCTAATTAGCTGAGCTAATTAAGTTAACCGGTTAAATAAGCTAAGCCTATCGGTTAGCTAGCTAATTAACTTAGCTAACTTTTTTAGTCGGCTTAAGCGGTTAAATTGTACAGCCCTAGTTATTATACTTATGCAACGCAGTGTATTTGTGAATTGTTTTTACAACATTCTGAATTGTTTTTTAACTAAATTTTTTAGTAAATTAAAATTATATTTTTTTTGATTAAGTATCATTTTCATTAGGTTTACCGACATATTTTTTTATTATTATTATTATTATTTATTGTTATTTCATTCTTTTTCAGTTTAACATTTATATTACAATATTTGAGATTTTACTTATTAAGTATTACAGCAAATAAAAGCCATTTTATAAAATTATCACTATACATATTCTTAAAAAATCTATGTAAGGGAAAATATTTTAAAAAACCTTTAGTCGTACAATAAATAAAAAGTTGAAAGATTTGATTATGTAATAGATTTCATATGATCTCTTCTAAAAGAAGAGATAAATGGGAGCCATTACACTAGTTCTCTGATAAGATCAAACTCAGACATTCTGCATCGGTTTTCAAATGACTGTGTCAAATTTCTCATAACCATATACAACGATTCGTGATTATAATGCTCATGCAGGTGAACTGTAGGATGTCTTTTTCTTAAGTTGTGTATGATTTTAAGATTCTTGTTTTGTATTATTTGAAGCTTTTTAATGTTAGTATTGCAAGATCTTTTATACCATACTTGACAGCCATAAGTCAAAATTGGTCGTATACAACATTTATACAGAAGCAGTTTGTTCCGTACGTTTAAGCGGGATTTTCTATTTAACAGTGGAAACAACGCTCTGCCGCATTTAGTAGCTTTGTTACACATATTTTCAATATGGTTCTTAAATGTTAGCTTTTGATCTAATGTGACACCAAGATATTTTATAGTATTGCTCATTTGTATAACATTGCCTTGATACATAAGCGGAATAGTAGGTATTCTTTTAGGTGATTTATTATATGGAAATATTATGGCCTGTGTTTTATCATTGTTTATTTTTATTTTCCATTTATTGAAATACTTTGAACTAGCTTCAATACATGTTTGCATTCTTTTTATAATGGCATTTGATACTTTACCAGAACTTATAAATGCACTGTCGTCTGCATAGAAAGCTGCCTGATTGTTTCTAGCAATAATGAAATCCGAAGTAAAAATAGAGTATAGCGTTGGGGATAACACGGATCCTTGGGGAAGTCCAGCAGGTATTTTTTAGCAGCGGAGAATATATTTTCTATATTAACAAGGAAAGTTCTGTCAGCTAGAAAGCTTTTTATCAATTTTTGTAAATACAAAGGATAACCAAGTAAATTTAGTTTATAGATAAGGCCATTGTGCCAAATTGAGTCAAAGGCCTTTTCAATATCGAGAAAGACAATACCTGTGCTTTTACGCCTTCGTTTGTTGAACTCAATTATATTCACAACTCTCTTGATTTGGTGAACAGTGGAATGCTCTCTGCGAAACCCAAATTGTTCATTTTTAATGACACCATTCTCTTCAGTAAAATCTAATATTCGTTTGTGTATAATCTTTTCAAATATTTTGTCTAATACACTTAGAATGCTAATGGGTCTATAACTAGACGGTAATTTGGGGTTTTTGTCCCGTTTGTGTATTGGGATTACTTTTGCATTTTTGAACAGCATAGGAAAATATCCAACCTTTAAGCAGAAGTTAAACACTTTACATAAAATTGTAAATAGTTCATCTGGCATTTTTTTCAAAACAGTGGTATTAACTCCATCCAGCCCTGGAGCTTTGTTGTTTTTAAGGCGATGTGTGATGCGCTTAATTTCAGTTACATCGGTTAACGTATTTTGATCGATATTTTGGGTGTTATTTCTATTGAGATTTTCAATATATTTATTGACATCATTATTCATTGATGAAGTGTTGTTAAGCGAAACTTTATGGTACAGTTCAAATACATCAGCAATGGCATTTGCCTTACTTTCAGCGTCACACACCTCTACGTTATTTACAATAAGGTTTCCAAGATGAGTGCGGTTTCCTTTAATCGATTTGGAAATTTTCCAAAACTTTTTACATCCAGGGGTGAAAGTGGCAATAAAATTCGACCAATTATCGTTTCTGTCTTTATTTAAATGAAAATCAATTAATCTATTTAATTGTTTTAAAATTGCTGAAAGCGTAATTCTTCTAGAAGTGTCTGTACATCTTTGCAGTTTACGTCTATAAGTTCTTCGTTGTTTAATTAAAGATTCACTTATTGGGGATATTCTTCTTTGCCATGAATTCTTTTCTATGGTTGGAACTTTTTTGTGTGCTCTATTTATAATATCCGTAAGTTGTTGCAAAACGTTTTCTATGTTGGTATGATATATATCAGTGTTTAATTCACGATGATTTATTTCATTTTTAACCCATGAGTTAATTTCGTTCCAATTGGCTAAGTGGTATAGTGTTGTTAATTTCTTTTCCTCTGCAACATTGCCATAAATTGTACATGTGAGTGGAACGTGGTCTGAGTTAAGCTTAGATGGATGAGTCTCCAAGCTGGACATAATTAAATTAGAGTTTGACAAAACGATATCTACAGTAGAAGGTTGAGTGTAACTGGATCCTTGCCCATACCGAGTGAAACCATATGGAAAATAGATATAGTAGTTAGACTGTGAATGGTGCCGATGAAGTACGTTACCTGAGGTATTATTAGTAGGACAATTCCAACTGGAATGTCGTGCATTAAGATCACCGAAGATGAAAAAGTCAGTTGGGATATTGGTTAATTTGTTGAGATCCTCCTCAAAATCATTATCATACTTTGGGCAATATGCTGATGTGAAGACTGTTAATCTTCCATTTATTTGTAATGAAATTGAAATATTTTCTATGATGGAGGTGTGGCACTTCGGTAAAAGTTGATGAGCTATTGTGTCTCGTATTAGTATTAGAACTCCGCCTCCGTGGGTTGGTCTATCATTTCTATAAATTTTGTAGTTAGAGAGCCGAAATTTGTGTGTGTTTTTTAAAAATGTTTCATTAATAAGCGCAATGTCAATTGATGAATCATATAAAAACTGCTCTAATTCAGCAATTGCTGAATTGGTAGTTATGCCTTGAGCATTCCAGTGCATAACATTGATACATTTTATATTATTGTTATTAGATGACATGACGAAGCATATTGCCTAACACCCTCATTTTATCGTATTTATTTCTGCATTTTTGTAGTTCATCTAATGCTTGAAAATAAATATCTAATAACTTTTCGTTTGATATATCATCATAATCTTCTTCTGAGGGATTTGCATCAATAGAGACTTCAGGGTATCGATTTGTGATTATTTTAGGAACATTGTCCCTAGTAACTTCAGAGTATTTGATTCTATTTACTTTAGAAACATTACCTGCACTTCTGGGTGCTGATAGAACGTTTGCAGACACGTTTGGAAATTCATCAGTGCTTAGATTATCTATAGGAACAGCTGGCCTTCTGAGTGGTCGACGTGATCTATTTGAAATTCTGTCCCGAATTTCTAGGTATTCTTTCCGGCATGGACATTTCGGATCATCGGCTCTATGATTGATGTTTTTCAGTTTTTTCGCAGAACAACTAAAGCATTTGTAGACCACAGGGCCTTCATGCGATGTTTTATTTACAATACATAATGAGTAATCATGCGCACCAGCGCAAGCCGGACAGACGCTTTGACGGTAGCAATTAGCAGCACCATGCCCATACATGGAGCATTTTGAACACTGAGTTGGGCCTCTGTTACTTTTTTGCGGATTTCTCCAGTGAACAGATATGCCATGAAAATAGCGTATTTTAATGATATCTCGTTTTGAAATGTGTAATTTGTCAAATTCAATCATGTAAAGAGCATCATCTACGTTTGATCTTTTTGTAATAACTTCCTTTACACTTACTGGAACAATGTTAAATGTATTTTTAAATTCCTCAGTAATAGTTTTTACATCTAACTTCGGAAGACCAAAAAGCATTATTTTAAATTTCTTTTCGTCTTTGAACTGGTGCGTATAGAAATTAAGCTTTAAATCTTTAAGTTTTTGCAAAGCCTGTGTGAATTGAATCATGTTATCAGAAATAATTTTGGTTCCGATTGACATTCGTTTGAATTTATAATTTGTACCAATTAACTTGTAGACAAATGAAAAACTGTGTTGGGAATCAACTATTAAAGGAGGTATTCTCTCTTTAATTTCTTTTGGTTCATCCTCTACTGAGTAGGCTTCAATTTCATCTAACTCTCCCAAGGAGGCATATCGGTTAGTATTACCGCTAGGTTTTTTTGTTTCTTTGAATTTTGGGTTATTACCCCAACGCATTTTTCTTTTAATAGAAGACATTTAAATAATCACACCAGTTTTGCAATATTTGCAAAGCGTGTTTGAAAAAGCAACAATATGTATATTGCTATTACTAATGCCGTTACACAAAAGAAAAAAAAAAAGAAAAAATGTACACAACAATAAGTAAACAACAGATCGACCGCTTACAACGAAGGTATGCTAGAGACTGAACCGACATATTTCGCTGAGTGTACATACAACAAAACGAGAATAAATAAATCATTTTGACATGTTTTCACACAAGTGTTTATTTTTAGATGCCTTTTGTTTTCAATCATAAGAGCGTTATTTACACTATTTTAAATTTACATAATTATGCGACCGATTTGCTGACCTAATCATTAAATTAATTTTTAAATACAGTGGATCACGGTTATAACGAACGACCGGATAATTTTTTTCATTATAAGCGTTGTAAACATTTAAAAGAAAATTAACAAAATTTCATGTTTTTGTCTTAAATTTTCGTCATTTTTTGATTTTTGTTTGTAATATTTTAACAATTCTTCCATTAAATTGAGTTACACACAGTTTTTAATTTTTTTTAGTGAAGTTTTAGGTAAAAAGCTTAAGTTTTCAAAATTTGCAGCACATTTTACATAAAATTTTTTTGATTTTTAATGTGTTCGTTATAAGCATAAACATTTTTATGAAAATTCGGGGTCCAATAAATTAGTTCGTTATATAAAAAGTTCGCTA
This sequence comes from Delia radicum, assembly GCA_021234595.1. Lineage (NCBI taxonomy): Eukaryota > Metazoa > Arthropoda > Insecta > Diptera > Anthomyiidae > Delia > Delia radicum. Next base: position 194,976,726 of record CM037853.1, read on the forward strand.
TAAACGGTGTTCGTTATAAACGCATTACTTTGAATGAAATTTGCTAGTAAATGCGTTGGGCCCAGAAAAATATTTAGTTAAGTGAAGCTATGCGGTTACCAAACGTTTCCTTCAATTGTGACATGTTGCGCCGTCTTGTTGAAACCACAGCTCCTGCACATCATGGTTGTTCATTTGATGAACGAAAAAGTCAGTAATCATGACTCTATAGCGGTCACCATTGACTGTAACGTTCTGACCAGCATCGTTTTTAAAGAAGTACGTACCAATGATTCCAACAGCCCATAAAGCACACCAAACAGTCACTTTTTCTGGATGTAACGGTGTCTCACCATACACTTATTTTATTGACGTATCCATTTAACCAAAAGTGAGCTTCATTGCTAAACAAAATCCGCAAAATTCGTTCGCGATACGTATTTCGAACAGAACCATGATTTTCAAAATAAATTTGCACAATTTGGAAACGGTGTTCAGGCGTCAGTCTATTTATGTTGAAATGCCAAACCAAACTAAACAGAAATCACTTGACAGCTGACAAAAAGGCCGTCATTTAAAAAAGTGTTGCCAACTTAAAGTTTTATACCTGTATAAAAACACCCTTTACTTTGTACTACAAAATTATATCTAATTTAATATAACAAGACGGCCTATATATTATTTTAAATATAAATATTATGGTTACGTGACGAAAAAAGTTTCTATATAGTCATGTATAGCTTGATATAATTATATATGATTACTAGTGTCCGACCGAACTCATTTTTTTCGGCCGAAGCCGAAATTGCTTCGTCTATCAGAATACAGCTGTCCGACAGCGCAAAAAAGCTGTTCGCTAGCTACACTAGTTGGTGGGGCTGATAAATATTTTATTGCTACACTGATAGAAATTTGTGCGTAGTATTAATGAATTCTTTCATTAATCCAATGAATTTTTTCATTAAAAAGTCCCCAAAGAACGTTTCATTGAGTCAATGAAAGGTGTTTCATTAAATCAATTTTAATGAATGAAAATTTCATAAAGTATATGAATTTTTTTTCATTAATCCTAGCCTAATCGTTATGAAAGTTTCATGTGTTTAATGAATAAAATTCATAGTTTTTTTGAAATATTTTCGTTGCTATTTAATAATTTGCACTTTTTATGATTTTGGCATAGCATTAATTTGGAGGTTATTGAGAAATTATCATGCGTTGACATTATTTATATATATATATATTTTTTTTATCCATAAAAAGAAATATTATTAATTATTTTACTTTTTTAAATTATGTATATTAAGAACTTTAGTGATTGAAAAAATTGTTTTAATATAATTAACAGGCATTAAAATATTAAAAGCTCAACTAAAAAAAACAATTTTAATTTATTTCTGTTTTTATTGTTTTATTTTTACAAAATTTTTCAATCTTTCTTTACATTTTTTATAATTTGTGTTAAAAGATGACATATTTTCTTATATGTCGGTACAAAATATGTAATTTTTTTTATCGATCTGGCTTGGAATTCTATACAACGATCGACGATTATAGTCCACTTTTTGTAGTTAAATTACGAACATATCAGATAAAAATGTTAAATATTGTTAACAATGTTGTTAAAAAACAAAAATGTATTATCGTTTAGCATAACGTTTTTGTGTAACATCGTCAAAACGATAACAATTTAGGTCTCGTTTTGAACAAAACTATTCCGTTTTTCCTAGAGAATATGTTCCCTGAAAGTTAATGACCAACTATTCAAATTCTGGGTCGATTATGGATAGCAACCGAACTTCAGTTGCGTTGCCAGTTGCCAAAAACATATTACGTATTGCAACTGGCAACTGACGCTGGCAACTTCAGTTGTCAAATAGTGATTATATTGGCAACCGAAAAGTTCTGGTTGCTGTAGAATTTAAAGCAAACAAAAAGGCGGGAACATTAAAAATTAAGTATATTTTATTGTTAAATTATTTGTAATAAATATATAAATAATATTTTATATATATTTTACATCATATATTTCATATAATAAATATTTGAAATAATTTTATTTGTACCTGTAGATTTTAAAATGGTGAAAATCACAACCCGAAAACAATTTGAGCTGTTGGTCCAACAACTCGAAAAATACCCATTTACATACAACATTTTTAATTAAATAATTTTTTTACATAACACTTATATTAATTTATTTTTTATACAAATTCACATTTGTCAACCTTTTTTTTTTATTTGTTTACATTTTTTCAGTTGCTGAACTGTCAAAATAAGATTATCGATAACTTTTTGGCAACTGGCGAAGGTTGCCGTACATAATACCAATTTTCATTTCAGTTGCGTTGACAGTTGACAACACAACTGGAGTTCGGTTGCTATCCATAGTCGACCCATTCGTTAAAAACTGTTACACTGATAGAATTTTCCTTCATAGTATTAATGAAACGATTTCATTAAAATCGATTCATTGGTTTAATGAAAAATTTATATAGCTATATAGCTTTAGGCAAACTTAAAAAAACAAAATATTTATATCAATATTTTGGTTAATTCTGTTTAAAAGAAAGTTTTCAGTTTTTATTATTTCAAAATGATAGTACAAAAAAAAAAAAAAATTTCTAAATACAAGTCAAATTTTTATTGAAAAAAATTTGAAATTTTTTCATTGATTTAATGATTTTTTTTTATGAAATTATGAAAAAATCATAAAAAATGTTAATGAAAAAAATACCAATATTAATGAATTTTCATTCAGTTAATGAAATTTTTCATTAAACCAATGAATCGATTTTAATGAAATCGTTTCATTAATACTATGAAGGAAAATTCTAGCTGTATACAGCTTTTATATTTGTAAATGGACTTGAATTGCAATACTCAAATATATTTATATTTCGGGACTTAAAGGCTCCGTAATACACATTTTAATTTCCTTTTCAATAAAATTTTCATTTGGTTCTGCTACTTCTAAGTCTGGTTCTACATCATGTCTATCCCAAATTGATGAACCTATTATTTTTTTTTTAGGATTACTTACCACTCGAAATTAATTGGAAAATATAAAAGTATACGTTTATTTAAATTATATCGCATTAAATTTGATTATTTGCTTGTAGTTTTATTTCTGGAAATTTTTTTAAATTCTTTTGGCTTTTTGAAATTTTTTCACACACATTGATATTTAAATATCGTTGTTTTTTTTGGTATTCTATCATATTCAACGTTGTATTTTTTATGTAGTTTTTTTTGTAAATTCTGAAAAGTAAATATAACCACAGTTGTTATTTATTTGTGCTTTTTATAAATAATCATAAAAAGTTCGGTAGTTCTTGGCCGAACATCACTTTTTGGCCGAACTCCGAAGCCGAATACTCGGTCGGACACTAATGTTTACATATGTACCCATATATATTTACATCTCATCTTTATTTTTACGAACATTTTTAATACAGCGCTATATATCATCAAATATCGTTATATCTGATGTTATATAGAAGTTAATTATTTTTATTTCATCATATATACTTGATATAGCTATATATGAGATCATATATACTTCCATGTATAAATATATATATACATATGTATGATGCACTAAAACCAAACAGGTTCTATCGCTCTTATGTATAAACATATATGGTAAAAATTAATAGTGTCCGACCGAGTATTCGGCTTCGGAGTTCGGCCAAAAAGTGAAGTTCGGCCAAATTTTGGCCGAATTTGGCCGAACTATCGAACTTTTTATGATTATTTATAAAAAGCACAAATAAATAACAACTGTGGTTATATTTACTTTTCAGAATTTACAAAAAAAAACTACATAAAAAATACAACGTTGAATATGATAGAATACCAAAAAAAAAAAACGATATTTAAATATCAATGTGTGTGAAAAAATTTCAAAAAGCCAAAAGCGTTTATAAAACATTTCCAGAAATATACCTACACGACTTATAAGCAAATAATCAAGTTTAATGCGATATAATTTAAATAAACGTATACTTTTATATTTTGCAAATAATTTCGAGTAGTAAGTAATCCTAAAACGAGATTAACAGGTTCATCAATTTGGGATAGACATGATGCAGTACCAGACTTAGAAGTAGCAGAACCAAATCAAAATTTTATTGAAAAAGAAATTAAAATGTTTATTACGGAGCCTTTAAGTCCCGAAATATAAATATATTTGAGTATTGGAATTCAAGTCCATTTACAAATATAAAAGCTGTAGCAATAAAATATTTCTCAGCCCCACCAACTAGTGTAGCTAGCGAACAGCTTTTTAGCGCTGCCAGGCAGCTGTATTTTGATAGACGAAGCAATTCACATGGTGTGAATGCGGAAAAATTGCTTTTCTGTCATTGCAATATCAAACTTTTTAATTTTAAATTTTAAATATTAAAGTTTAAGTTTGTTTTTCTATATCAACTTAAAAATCGATCAACTATTTTTCTTTGACTATAAAATATAGTACAAATATTTTTTTCTTTTTTTGTACTTAAAATAGTACAACTATTTTCCAAATATGATTTTTTAAAAAAATATACCTATGAATTTTTATTTTTGTTTATGTTTAATAACTTTTTGGTTTAAATTTAATGATCTAAAAAAACAATTTATATTTTTTTTTTATTAAAACAAAAAGTTCGGCTTCGGTTTCGGCCGAACATTGATATTATGGCCGAAATTCGGCCTCGGCTTCGGCCGAAAAAAATGAGTTCGGTCGGACACTAAAAATTAACAACAAAAAATCTATCTCTTTTTATATATAATCATCAGAAAAGAGATTTTTAAAAAAATTATTTATTAAAGTTTTGATGGTGAAAGCCTATTTTTCTTAGGAAACTGCTAAATATACTTAAATTTAACGATCACTCAATATTTATTAATTTTAATATAACAACTCTAAATATTACTTTTTTAAAAATTAGATTTTATATAAAGAAATAAAATATTTTATCTTATGTGCTTTATATATTTCAGAAGAAGAGTAAAGTCTAGATTAATTATTAAATTTTAACAAAATTTTACATAAATAGATAAAAAAATTTCAAAATTTGTCTCGTCTAGAAGCGTGATTTAACATTTAAAATATTATAGAAATTAACAAAAACAACAAAAAATTACTGCTCTTAAAATTTTTACAATATTCAACACAATAATATAATACCATATATTTTTATACGTAACCATATATTAAGCGATATAAAATTATATATTATCTACGGTAATTTCAATCGATATATGTATATAAAATTTTTTCGAAAATTCAAATCCAATATTAATCTATGTGTCATCACATACAGTACTGGACAAGAAAAAGTACGCACTAGTTACTTCTGTATATATGTTGTAATAACTTTCAAACTTATGGTGGTATTTTAGGGCTCTATGCAATAAGTCTCAGGTGCAAAAAGTCCCAGTGAAAAAGCTCCCAATGAAATATATTCTAAAAAAATGAAAAAAGTGAAATAAATTCTAAAAAAATGAAATAATTTCCAAAAACAAAAATTAAACAAATCCTAGGTTTTGGTTGTTATTTCATCATTAAATAATTTCCAAAGAATAAAAATGAAATAACTCCCAAAAATAGTCCATGTAACACAAATTAAATAAGGCCCAAATTAATTTTGTCAAATAAGAAATGTATGAAGTGTAAAAAAATGATAATCACGCAGAAAAAACTTTATTTCGGGAAGCCGCCTGCCGCTTTCTACGGAGGAAAAAACCCCTAAGAGCGGCCGAAGGCCACCACCCAGCAGAACTTGTTTTTCAAATCAGATGTCGAATACGTTAAAATCTTATATTTTTAAGACATCAAGTAACATTTATTTGGCCTGTCATTTATGTCCCAAAATACCAACCCGCACCAAGATTTATTGTTTTTTAATAATTATTTTTTGAAAAGTCTATTTTATTAAAAATTTTACGTATATATTAGTATCTAAACGTTAAATAAACAGAAGGCCAATGCTCTACTCTTTTATTTAAGATAAAAAACAATCAATTAGCTGTTTAAATGACAAAGCTATGACTGGTGAATATATATTCGACATTGGATTTGTAAAAAACAAGTTTTTCTGTGTGGCGGCCTTCGGCCACTCTTAGGGTTTTTTTTCCTCCGTAGAACGCTGCAGGCGGCTACGCGAAATAAAGTGTTTTCCGAGTGCGACACAAAAATATAAAATTGAAGCAAATTTTTTTAAGTTTCCTTAAAACTCTTGTTTGATTTCATGAATCAGCCTTGACATTTAAGGTCTTATAACATTAAAAAAAAAATTATGATTTTGGGCAATAATAATAATATTTTGGCCAAACAAAAAACCGTCATAGGGCCCAACAAAGAATATTAATGAAGTTTAAAAAAAAATTGAATTTTTGAAAATGAATAACTTCCACTAAAAATGAAATAACTCCCACAGCAAATGCAATAACACCGAACAAGAAAATAAAATGAAATAAGTCCCACGCTAAGTTCTGTTGGGACTTATTATGTTGGGGAATTCCCACTTGGAAGCATTACTTTTGTGCAAAATAAGCGCTGGCTTTAGCGCTTACAAAAAGCTGTGATTTCATGGCTTTCAGTAAAATCATATTTCATGTATACATTATTACGATTAAAAGTAATAATATAAATTGGAACTCGCAGATCTCGCATCTACATTCTTTCTGATAGTCAGGCTGCACTGAGGGCCTTAATGGCTTATAAATTGTCGTCCGGGTTGGTCATGGAATGCATTCAGACTCTCAATAGGCTCGGTAGGGGCAACTCTCTAACCTTGGGGTGGATTCCTGGTCATGAGGGCAACGAGAGGGCAGATTGTCTTGCCAACCGCGGGGCCCGAAAGCCCTTTATTGGTCCTTAACCATTCTGTGGAATTCCTGCGGGGTATGTTAGGGAAAGGCTCAGGGCATGGAGAGAGTCTGAATTCTCTGGTTACTGGGAAAACTCCTGGTCAGCGCCAGGCTAAAAGATTGATCTCTTTTTCCAGTAGGGGGTCGAGGCGACTATTGTCGCTTGAAAGGGGGGCTTGAGGACCCTGGCGTCGTACTTAACTGGACACTGTAATCTCAGATACCATCTGCACAAGAAAGGTCAATCGGACACGGATATGTGTAGGTTTTGCGAGACGGTGTCTGAGACCCCGGAGCATGTTCTCTGCGAATGTCCCAGGCTTTGTGATAGGAGACTTAGGTTTCTAGGTGATCGCCTTCCGACATCGCGAACATTTTACCTAATAGGATAATTGGCTTTATAGGTAGCTTGAATCTGTAGGTAACTTTAGGCAGCACAAAATACCTACATTGGTCGCGGTGCATAGTGCCTTCTGATCTAATCTCTAAATAATATGAATATATATAATGTATTTTACATAAAATTCTACAGATATTAATTTTTTGTTTTTTAAATTTTTGACATACTAATATAATAATTTCATTTATTTTTTACCGCACCACATGCTACCTCTTCAGAAATAGTAAAATGACTAATTACTTTTTATAACATACTCAAAAACACCAAACAGAATCAGAAATCACTCAGCAAAACTGGTACAGTCGTTTATAAACCTCGATATGAAACTTTCTGCATTACAACCTGCATTCTTATAAGGGCTTAGGGTAAACTGCTTACAACATGCATCCTTGTAAGGAAAAACAGTAAGCTCAATAAAATGTATTGTTTATTTTTATACGAAAATTATTCGTTTCTTTTGCTGCTTCTCAGTAGAAGCGCATATGTTCTATCCTGCTTCTGAAAACACTAAAAAATTTTACTGGGAAGTGCGTATTTTTTCTTGTCCTGTACTGTATATCCATATTAAGCTATACAAGGCTATATATTTTTATCTAATATTATATTAAATAATATATGATTGCAATGAACGGTTTTACTCGGGTTGGTTGTTTGTTCACTGTATTCCTTGCCGTTACGAATCACCTGTTTTGTTTTTTGCTAATGGATGGTGCATTTAAAAAAAATGCAAGACTAATTGACACTAAGATGTAATTCACTCGCGAACTTTTTAATTTCGTGTTTTAATTTCCATTATTCCATATCGAACAATAATAATCATATCGATCCCCAATGCGGTAAATTTTCGTATGTAAAAAAAAAAAGATTTGTGAAAATTTTGCTTTCAAAAGTAATTTTTTTTGCACTAAAAATTTTTATTTTGACTCGCACCAAAAATATTTCACAGAAAAATGTTTTTAAATAAACATTTTATTATTTCTACAAAAAATGTTTTGTGTTAAAGAATTAAGCGATTTAAAGTGATTAAATAAAAACCTTGACATCTTATTAATACTTAACGTGACCAATTGTTTTTAATCAAAAAACGGGACTCGACAGAAAAAAAGCGGAATTTTTGTGCAAGAAGCATGCTATCAAATTTGTAAATTTATAGTTAAAATCGCTTGAAAAAAGGTTTTAAGATAATATGAAACATATTAAAAACAATTTGTGTTATATAAAAAAAAATACACAGAAAAAAAAAAACAAAAATTCAGTTTGTAATATTAAACATGCCTCATAGAGGTTTTTTTATGAAAATTTAATAATAAAAATAACAATATTAATAAATGTACTTTTAATACAGACGACGAGTAAAAAAGCAAAGCTTAAGTTTATTTTAGTGTTTTGCATGTAAACATTTAATTTCCGCCCGGAAGATGAATAGCGACGCTATTCGAAATATTGGCTTCTTATTTTAAATGAGCTTAAGATCATTTATTTATTAGTTATAATTGTTTATTTCCAATATTTCGTCTCCACATCGGGTGACTTCTTCAGGGAACAATTATAACAATTTGATTAAAAAACTTGTTTTAATAATTAAAAAACTTATATATTTTTAAAAACTTATATATTTTTAATTATTAAAACAAGTTTTTCAAGCAAATTGTAATAATTGCTCCCTGAAGAAGTCACCCAATATGGAGACGAAATATTTGAAATAAACAATTATAATTAATAAATAAATGATCTTAAGCTCGTTTAAATAAGAAGAATTAAATAAAAGAAGATCAAAGAAAACTTAACATTTTTTATATAAATAAATTACTTTAAAAAACAATTCATAACAGAAAAAAGATCGAATAAAATCCAAAATTTAACTAATATTAATAAATTTTCATTCAGTTAATGACATTATTCATTAAATCAATGACATTATTCATTAAATCAATGAATCCATTTTAATGTAATCGATTCATTAATACTATGAAGGAACATTTTCCCAGTGTACACAGATAGAAATGTGTGCGTAGTATTAATGAATTCTTTCATTAATACAATGAATTTTTTCATAAAAAAGTCCCCAAAGAAATGTTTCATTGAATCAATGAAACATGTTTCTTTCAATGAATAGTTGCATTGACGCAGTGAAAATTTCATAAAGTATATAAACATGTTTTGCTTTAATTCTACCATAAACGTTTAAGTAAAAGTTGCATGTGTTTAATGAATAAAATTCATAGTTTGTAGGAATTATTTTCATTAATTTTTAAACAGGTTGATATATTAGCCAAAAACTTTTTTCTTTATATAAAAATAAAATAAAAAAATGTGTTGAATTTTTACAAAAGCACTTATGTGTACATAAGAGATTTTTTTTAAAATTTTGTAGTCATTCCACATCAACACTTTATACACTAAATGTCATACGACCGCCTCAAATTCATTTACTTTAAAGTTTTGGTTAATTCTGTTTAACGAAAAAATTTATGTCATTCGTAATATTAGGCCTTCAATTTAGGCGATAATTTCATTCAAAATGTAATATATAGAAAAAAAAAAAATCAAAAAATTACACAAAAAGTAATTTTTTTGCATATTACAAATTACAATTTTTATTGAAACAAATTCTAAAAGTTTTTATTGATTTTATGAATTTTTTTTGTGAAATTTTGAAGAAATCATAAACAAGTTTATTGAAATAATTAACAATATTCATGAATTTTCATTCAGCTAATGAAATTATTCATTTAATAAATGGATCCATTTTAATGAAATCGATTCATTAACACTATGGAGCAAAATTCCATCAGTATAGTAAAAACTATTTCTTACTTGGTGGGTGGATTGCACTTAAATTTGGAGCAGGTGCAAGTGACTTAATATTGAGTTTAAGTTTTGATGTTGAACATCCCAGACCCCCCTGTGGCGGCAGTATGACTACCCATAGTAGGGCACTTTATCCATAAACAATTTTAAGTGCCCGCAATTTTTTTGTTTCTCATCCGATTTTCAAAAACTTAAAATATTGTTAATCTGTTTATACGGGTGTGGGTTATCTCCTATAGTTTCCAAGATAATCCTATTTGCAAACGTGAAACTCCAAATTTGGTGCCCACATTTTTAAGGCAAATGCCAACTTTAACCCACTATTCCAAAATTTGCACGACTCCAATTAGGCAGCGGAGGCGGTTATATATACTCCAACATATACCGAATTTATTGGGTAAGTTTCTTCCCCGCTTTAAATATAGACATGGTAGCTAAAATTTAAAAAATCCCATTTATTGTTTATTGCAAATCATCAATTCTGACATAAAATTCATATTGTTGACTTTATGAAAATCGTATGAGAATCAAAAACTTGGCGAGCACTCAAGTTGCCCCACCACGCATTTATATAGGCATTTATAAGGCCCCATGCTGTGAATATATTTTACTAATCTCAGATGTGATTATATATAGTTCATTATAAAGCCAAATTCAATTATATGTGCTGCAATATAAACTTTTTTGACTGAATTTTGGTTCGCATAATTTTGTAAGCAATTTACATATTATACTAAATGATTATTTTTCGCTATACTGTCATATTAGTTTTTTTTCAGATCAGTCAGATTTGTCTTTTTGCTTCTGCATAAAAATGCTTTGATAGATTGCGAAATTGGATGTTAAATTGTGCAAATAAAGTAAAAACTGAGAAAAACGCAGATTTACTTGTTAATGCTTAAAGTGACCAATTGCTGTGAAATCAAAAGCGGGATTCAGCTGACGAAAAGCAGAATTTTGGTGCGAAAAACGGGATATTTAATTTTTTTGTTAATGTTGAAGTTTTTTACAATTTAAAACTGCCAAATTTATAACAATTTGTAGCAACTCTGTTTTTGGCAGCTCAGCTGTTTTCGTGTAACATGTTACTGTTAAACATGTCCAGTTAGGTCTATAATTTAACCACGAATCGACTTACAAACGAACAACTCTGGCAGATTATTGGATTTTATTATCAAAATTCATGTTCGTTAAGAAAGTGCATCGTGCACTTCTCCCTATTTATGGTCGGTTTGGGTGACCTTCTGAGGCGGCTATTCGGAATCTTGTGACTAAACTTCGCACCAAATTTACATTATTGGACATTAAGCCACCAACACGCATACGTAGATTGCGGACAGAGGAAAATATCGCACCTGTATCCGCCAGTGTTGTTGATGACCGTGAATTATCGATTCGTCGCCGATCGCAGAAATTGGGCCTCCGTTACTCCACTACGTGGAAAATTTTGCGGAAGGATTTGGGTGTAAAACCTTTTAAAATACAGCTGGTGCAAAAATTGAAGCCACACGACCTACCACAACGGCTAACTTTAGGTGAATTTGGCGCTGGAAAGGTTGGATGAAGGTCCACATTTTTTTCGGAAAATTGTGTTCAGCGACGAAGCTCATTTCTGTTTGAATAGATACGCGAACAAGCAAAATTGCCGTATTTAGTGTGAAGAGCAGCCAGAAGCATTGCAAGAACTGCCAGTGTATTGCAAAAAATGCACTGTTTGGTGTGGATTATGGCGAGCGCTACCGTGCGATGATTACAATTTTTGTTTGCCCAAAATGGAAGACCTGGACCTGTGTGACATGTGGTTTCAACAAGACGGTGCCACTCAGCACGCGAAACAATGGCCCATTTGAGAGGCGAGTTCGGCGAACATTTACTTCATGTTTGGTGCCGGTCAATTTCCCTCCTAGATCGAGCGATTTAGACAATTTTTTGTGGGGCTATGTTAAGGCTCATGTCGATAGGAACCAGCCCGTAACGGTTGACGCACTGGAAGCCAATATTGAAAAATTTATTCGTGAGATACCGGCCGATATGTTGGAGAGAGTATGTCAACATAGACCCAGCGTATGAACCATTTGAGGCATAGCCTATATATATCGTTCTTTAGACTCAAATAAAGATTTCATACATTTCTCTAAATGTTATGTGTTTTTTTTAAATCAAATCCGAAAGCTCTTAAAAAATCACCCCTTATATCGCCTCTTATAGGGATATAGAGTATTTTCGTTGGAAAGAACGGTCCCGCTATTGTCCGGAGCGGTCACCTACGTGAAAGAGGTTCGGCTTGATTGAAATTTAAACTTAAGCTGCATTTAATTAAGTTTAAGCATCAAATTAAGCATATTTTTTAAATATATCCCTTCGATACTAAGGAGATTCTTCTAGAAAATTTCCCTACACTGAGAGAACTTTCTGGGACGATTTTTATTGAAATTTTTCGCTAAGCTAACGAAGTTTTCTTCAGAAATGAACAAATTCTTAAACCTTATGAAAAAGCTTTATAATTTTTGTAAAACAATTTTTAATGGAACTTTTTATTAGGTGAAGGAAATTTTTACTAAATAAAACGAAATTTTTCATAAACTTTTATGAAAAACTACATTAATTTAACGAAAAGTTTCGATTCACGAGTATTAGTGACACTTCATAGGTCTAAAGTAAAAATTCATTGATATCATGTAGACAATTTTCTCAGTGTACAAGATTAAGGATGCTTTTGTATTGGAATACTATGGGATTTTGAGGAAATGCTTCTAATAAAAACATCTTCAAATTCTAAGTATTGCAGTTTTAGGAGAATTCTTAAATTTTAAAAAGTTTTTACTATGTTTGCAGTTTCCAACGTAAAAGTTTATTAATAAAATTTCAGATCATAAATACAGAAACTTTAAAAATTTTTAACTGAAGTAAAACTTTTCTCTTAAGACCTTCAGGTTCTGGTGACATTATTACAATTAAAAAAACTTCTATATTTCTAAAACTAGTTGATCGTTGATATCTATCGGCTTGAAACTATTTTTTATTGTTTTTGAAAACTCTATTGAGAAGTTCTAAAATCTCAAAATGCGGGATTTTGTTTTAAAAAGCGGGAAATAAATTCAAAGCGGGATGAGCCTTTAAAAAGCGGGATAATCCCGCTAACAGCGGAAAGGGTGGTCAGGTTATTAGTGCTGCACATTTATTCAACAAATTTGATACCCAAATGTTAATGAAGGTCTTTACATATTTAGCATAAGAAAATATTTTATTTTTAATATTTTATGTATAAAAAACATGCAAAGCAAATTAATCCAAATTTGAGAAAAATCTTGCCCATAAGTGAAAAAAATGGGGACGCCATTAAAATCAGCGTGGCCGAAATATTTAGTAGGGATGCCAATCGGCATTGATATTTAAAAATTTCGGTATTTGGGATTTTGCAAATCCCGAAATCCCGGTGTTTTTTTGGGATTTCGGGATTGTTTGAAATCCAGTTTTTCGAGATTTCGATATTTTTCGGTATTCTGGCATTTATTTATGTTAACAAAAAATATTCGGTAACCACTATTCGGGAACCATTCAATTGGCAACATATTTGATTGAGTGTACCTTTCGCAAAGGATTTCGGTAATTTTGATGGTAAAAATGTTATGAAAATAATACTAGTTATGTTCGGTTATATATAGGGTTTGGGATTTCCCGGACTTTTTTATTTCCCGGGAAACGGGAATGAAAAAATGTGTTTCCCGGGAATCCCGGGAAATTTTTTTATGATTTTTTTTTGTTTTAAGCTACTTACAAGGTACATTTTTGGTAAAAATTTTATGGTTTATTAAACAAAAACAAATTAAAAATACACAAATTCAGTCTGTTGAGCATTGAAACTAAAAAAAAATAATATAAAATTAAATTTCATAAATTTGAGATCACTTTGTATCTTTTTGTAGATCTTTGTAGAACACTAATGTAAAAACATTAGGTTTTCAAAAAACGAGCTTTTAAAATGATCAATGCATTTAACAAACCATTTGACATTCTGTTTCGAATCTTTGTTACAAGATTTCCAGCAACTGAGAAAACACGTTCGCTTTCCACTGATGTTGGCTTTATTGTTAGTAGAGCATTACACAGTTTATCCAAATTTTTGGTACGGTGGTTAGAACTTTCAAAAAGAGCCAACTCGTTTTTGAAAATATTTTTATTTTTTCCTGCTGATATTTTGGGTATAGCTTTCGCATTGTTAATTGCATTATTAAAATTAATTTTTTAAAGTTCCGTCAGCTTGTACTTTGGAAACGTCGTCATCACTACTAGATGATACTTTATTATCACATTGCCCAAACAGGCGTTTATTCATTTGTTCAGCGAATATATTCACAGTATTTTAAATAATTAATTAATGATAACATATTATTGTCATTAATTTTGGTTTTAATTGTGTCATCTTTCGGGAAAGTGAAGAATTGGTAGATACAAGCTGCTCGTATAGCGTATTCATTATGACATCTGCAATTAAAACATTAGAGTCACGTCGACTTAGGGCCTCTACAGCATCCTTAATTGGATATTAAACTTCAACCAAAACTTCTAAAAGAGGAATGTGTTCTTCAATCCATAAGTCTGTGGAACTAAAATCTATTAAAGTTTTTTTGATGGAATTTTTTGTTTTCAAAAAAGATTCTATCATTCCAACCATGTTATTCCATCTAGTTCTGACGTCGAGAATTAATTGAACTTCTTTATGATATGGTGGCCACAATGTAAAATAAAATGTGCCGTTTTTATGAAACAATTTTGTTTTATTTTAAGAGTTTTTAACAAAAAAGTTTTAGTTTTGGTATTCAAACTATTTTTTATGACAAAAAAAAAAAACAAATATGTTGTGTAAACACACAACTTTAAAAAAAAAATGTTTTTTAAATTCCCGGGAATCCCCGCCAAACTTTTTCCGGGAATTCCCAAACCCTAGTTATATAACATCTTAAATTTGTGTTCATAGATTTTTTAAAAAACGATTTTTTTTGTGTTTGTAGAGCAACTTTTTGAATTTTTAATACAAATTTTTTCCAGTCACCTAACTCAATTAAGATAAATTTAAGCAAACGCCCCGGTCTAAAGAATCATCAGCAAATCTCGAATGGAAAATACTTGTAATACGAAAACGTCGGTTTTTATGTTTTTAAATGTATCTTTTCCAAAGATATTGTTTATTCATACACTAAAATAAAGTCAGTAAAGTCACCAACATTTTTGCTGAATTTAGCAATTTTTTGGTGATATTAGCAATTTTTTTGTAAGGAAAAATGTTACCGACTTTAGTGACTTTTTTTTATTTTAATATTATGAAACCGTTTTCGCAATTCCCTGGAATATCGATAGGAAATTTTGCTTTAGAATATCGGCCTTGCTGTGGGATTGGAAACACCTGGCATTATAATAAAAAGGTAGTGTTTGCCAACAATGAAAAATAACGAAACACTAATCTCCGTATTCATACAAATATTAAACAATATTTCAAATATATTTTAGTTAAAACACAAATTTTAGACTTTTAACTGTATTCATAAACAAATATTAACTTTTACACAGGGTTTAAAATAGATATTTTAAGCTAATATTCGTTTATGAATACAGTTTTAAGGCTTAAAATGTGTTTTACCTAAAAATGTATTTGAAATGCTGTTTGATTTTTTTATGAATGCGAGAATAAATATTTCACTATATCGTGTATTTATTTAAAATTTTATATGTATAAAAAAACACAAGTTTTTAACAATTTTGTTATTAATACTTTGGGATTTTCACAAGTGCACTAGCAAAAAATATAGGCGTTGTTCAGAATCGCAAACATAAAAAAATATGAGAAAATTCAAGAAAAAACCTAATTTATCTTAAATATGAAAAAAAAATCCCCATAAAACCGGAATTTTAAAAAGAAAATCTAGGAAATGGGGATTTGCTAATTCCTGAAAATCCCGGGAATTCGGGATTTCCCGTTTATACGCAGAGAAAAACTGTGATTGCACATGATTGCGGACACGAATGTATCATAATATTATTATGATAACGCAAGACAATTTCATAGTCATTTTGAATCATAATATGATTGCTACGATCAAATTATGCTTGTTAGACATTGTAATCATAACATGATGGCTCTTAAACTACCATAATATTATGCTCTTTTCTCTGAGTGAAGGATCAGTGGTCGGTACTCTGGTTTTATTTTTCGAGTATATATATATAGAAATATATATATATACCGACTGACGACATAGAGTCAAAGTTGGATTTACAAATTATTCTTAAAATCTTTTATATTGAAATTAAAAAAAGTACATATATGGCTAAATTTGAAATGAAAATAAAGAATACTACTACTAATACTAGAAAAATATATTTCGTTCACCTTTTTAATAAAAGTTTAATTAAATTTCATTGGACAAAAATTCTTTCTGTGTAGCAAGCACTATGTTTTGTATCAGGTTAATAAAGTCTGACCAGCCCGGAATCGCACAATTATTCTTAACATTATATTTTATACACTACTAATGCCGTGTTGTCTATACAATTTAGCTGACATATTTCATCATTATTAATGTTTTCCATGGACTTTTTATTATATTTTACATTGTATTTAGTTAATTTGAGTTGGAAAAAAAAAAAAAAATTTATTATTTTATACACAATTTTGTTGATTGTTACGGTTAGAACATCTGGCGCTAATGTAAACAACAATTCTCCAACATCGAACGTTTGTTTTCGTTTCGTGTTTTTTTTTTTTGGTTTTTGTTTTTTTATTGTTTTCTTTGAAATTTAACTCGTTCATTCATTCATTCACTAAAACGTATTTGTGATTTGTTAACAAAAAGTTTTTGTTGATTTTTTAAATGTTTTTTTTTTCTCCACCAAAAATCACTTGCAATATCACGCTTTTTTCATTTGTTTTTTTATTTTTTATTTATGTTTCTCTTGGAGTTTCGAGTAACACGTGTTTAGTTATTAAAATGGTAAAATTAAAAAAAAAAAAAAAAAATAATTACTGGAAGTATTAGAGTTTTAAATTTGAGAGTATTAAATGAAATTTTGCAATATTGTTACACATAAAAACTTATTGTTAAAAAAACCTAAAGATACATTAATTAAATGCCTTCTACCAAAAAAATATAAATACATTTTTTATATGAAATTGAGAAAAAAAAATTTTACAATTTTAAGGATAGCTTATATTTGAAATGCAATTTAAACAAAGTTGGTGTAATAATTTTAACGATTTTCGCCGACATTTAAAAAAAGGTACACTCAGGGAACTTCTGCTGTAAATATTTAAAGTTGTTTGAGTTGTAATACAGTATCTTTATTATTAAGTGTCAGTCATTTGTAGAAGAAATTTCAGTTTTGACTACAATTGTAGTTCATTTTAAAAAACAAACCACATCAAATTACTGTATTATGATTTTACATTCATTTTATACAGTAGTTTTTTTTTTTTTATTTAAAAAAATAAAACAAATAAATGTTTTTTTTATTTTTTACTGCATATGTGGTTCATTTTTACTTAAATTGTGGTTAATTTTTTGAACAGTAAAAAACAAATGGCAATGTTAGTGTAATTTTACCTTTCTTCAAGTGAAATTTCATTTGTTTTTAACTACATAGGCAGCGGTCTTTACCTACATAGTATTCTAAGTGTAAGTTCAAAGTTTATATCGCGACCTAAAAATAAATTAAAATTTATCTTAAATTTATTTTCATCGGGATAAACATTAATTGCATTTATAGTAATTAAATGTGCTAAAGTCCCAAAACTTATTTAACAAATTGTGAAAAACAATATGATGTAGGCGTGTCCCTATCCGGATTTCATTCCTGCCCAAGGAAATCTTCAGGGGACTTTGTTATTAGAATTTTTAGAGATATTTGTTATGTTAAATCACAAACTCAATGATGCATGGCCTAGGCTACTTTTAAAAATGCATGGCCTAGGCTACTTTTAAAAATGTAATATTTGTAGTGTCCGACCGAGTACTCGGCTTCGGCTTCGGAGTTCGGCCAAAAACTGAAGTTCGGCCAAGTTCGGTGTTCGGCCAAATTTTGGCCGAATTTGGCCGAACTACCGAACTTTTTATGATTATTTATAAAAAGCACAAATAAATAACAACTGCGCTTATATTTACTTTTCAGAATCTACAAAAAAAACTGCATAAAAAATACAACGTTGAATATGATAGAATATCCAAAAAAAAACGATATTTAAATATCAATGTGTGTGAAAAAATTTCAAAAAGCCAAGAGTTAAAAAAAAAATTTCCAGAAATATACCTACAAGACTTATAAGCAAATAATCAAATTTAATGCGATATAATTAAATAAAAAAAAAAAAAAAATCGAGTGGCTAGTAATCCTTAAAAAGAGAATAACAGGTTCATCAATTTGGGATAGACATGATGCAGTACCAGACTTAGAAGTAGCAGAACCAAACGAAAATTTTATTGACAAAGAAATTAAAATGTTTATTACGGAGCCTTTAAGTCCCGAAATATAAATATATTTGAGTATTGGAATTCAAGTCCATTTAGAAATATAAAAGCTTGTAGCAATAAAATATTTATCAGTCCCACCAACTAGTGTAGCTAGCGAACAGATTTTTAGCGCTGCCGGAAAGCTGTATTCTGATAGACGAAGCAATTCATTACATTCATTCATTGCTTTTCTGTCATTGCAATATCAAACTTTTTAATTTTAAATTTTAAATATTAAAGTTTAAGTTTGTTTTTCTATATCGACTTAAAAATCGATCAACTATTTTTCTTTGACTATAAAATATAGTACAAATATTTTATTCTTTTTTGTACATAAAATAGTACAACTATTTTCCAAATATGATTTTTTAAAAAAATATACCTATAAATTTGTATTTGTTTATGTTTAATAACTTTTTGGTTTAAATTTATTGATCTAAAAAAACAATTTAAATTTTTTTTATTAAAACAAAAAGTTCGGCTTCGGCTTCGGTTTCGGCCGAACATTGATATTATGGCCGAAGTTCGGCCTCGGCTTCGGCTTCGGCCGAAAAAAATGAGTTCGGTCGGACACTAAATATTTGGTCGTTTTTTTGATTGAGTATTTTTCAAATGCAGTTTTTACCTGTAATAATAAACAAATTTGAGCCGTATGTTAACTCATTATAGAGAATAAAGTTCAATATATTTACCATCATAATACAAATGCTTAAGCTGTTCGGATGTGTTATGAACATAACTTCAAAAATGGTTAAAAATTCAATTTTTCGTGTTTTTAATCGCGGTTCTAATCAAATCGACTCTTTCTAATTTTGTGACTGTGTGTAATTTAAAGGTTTTTAAATTACTTTTTTACCGAGTCAGAAAAAGACAAACGGATTACCGCTGGCGAATCACTTTAACAAGTGGTACAAGTGCTGGCAACAAGTGCTTTTAAAACCCCTAAATAATAACATCATTAGACAAAAAGTCCGTCTGTTCAGAAAGTGTCGGACAAGCATGGGGAAACGAAATTTCAACGTTGGCAAAATGTTGGTAAAACCATGAAATAGGTGGTCTAAAAATATATTTTCCAAAAAAAATTTTAAAAAAGTTAATTTATAATATCCGCCGGGATTTGAACCGTGGCCGCCAGATTAGCAGCCGACAGCTCAAACCACTAAGCTAACGATAGTTAAAAACGTAAGTGAATGATAACGGCTGGATAACAGTTCGCATAATGTTTGCTGGAAACAACTTGCCCACGTTGAGAAACAAGAAAAAGTTGGTCCTAAAAGAGCTTTTCCAGAAACAGGACAATCGATTTTATATTAAAAAAAATATTAAAAAGTATAAAAAAATAAAAAAAAAATGTGTGCCTTGAATCGGGATTGAGCTCGGAACCTTCCGACTACAAACTTGTTTAAACAAAGCATCATCATTTTTATAAAATAAATGCTTAACCAGTTGTTAGACTTTTGAGCCGTTGGTAATTTCTGACTGGATAGCACTGGGAAAACACTGCCATCGTTGACCAACGTTTGTCAATGTTTTCTTTTTGTGGACCACTGAAATTATTGTAAAACAAATACTGGCAAAACGCTTTTTGGAAACGCTGTTAAAGCGTTTTGATGAATGGTTTTGTCAGTAATATATTTCGGTTAGGCACTGGTATGTCAGTGCTTGATTTTTTGTACCACTGGCAGTTTCTAACTGAGTATCTTTATCCCTTAAACAACATTAGTAGCTTGAAAGTACTGGGTCGAAAAAAGAATACTTTGTCAATAATAAGTAATAATATATTTTGCGAATCGCGTTTTTTTTATATACTATCACAGAACTAGTACATTTATTAAACTGTGGTAAAAATGTTGGCATTGTTCTACGTTTTTGAGCGTTGTTGTGTAATGGTTAGAGCGTTGGATTGTTACACAGATGGTCCCGGGTTCGATTCCCAGTGAATTTAGAAAAATAATATGTATGAGTTTTCTATTCCCCATATGTATTGCAGCGCCCACCTTCGGTGATTCCAACTCACTTAACCCCACCGAAGTAAACTAATGTATGCGGACTGTAAACCATAATAAATTCACCAATTCTCCATCAGATGGCGAGCACAACTGTTCTTGTTTAGCTCAATTTTGATAGTAAAATGAAAATTTTTTTGACAATGTTCGAACATAACATCCTAAAGTTGTATTATTACTTTTTACATTTCCAAAAATTTAGTTATTGTAAGTGCTATTTGTATTTAAAGTAGGAACTTCAAAAAGGTCATACATCCATACAACTTTAACAAGTACATGCATTCAATATGGTTCAACCAAATTTTTTCTTTTTACCCTTCACAATGAACTCGTAAAAATGAAACAGCAAACAAAAATATGATAAAAGTGAAAACAAAATTTTGAGGGGCAAAACTTTTTTGGACGTAAAAAAGATGTATGGTAAAAAAATTTAAATTTGAGATGAATTTAAAATATTAATCATCTCTGGTGGATCAATATAACGTTATATTATATACACCAGAGTAAAATCAGCAAAAAACTTTGTTGAGTCGGCAAAATTTTAGTCGGGAGGGTGTTTGCAAATAAATTTGATAACGTCAGCAAAATCTTTTGCTGAAAATTAGCTAGCTGATTTTTATCATCAACATTCGTCGATTCAGCAAAAGTTTTGCTAACATTTAGTTGATTTAAAATTAAAAAGTCCGTGCTAAATGTTAATAATATTTTTGCTAAATATTAGTAGACTGAAAAAAAAACTCAGAAAAACTGTAGAAAAATTATACTTTAGTTAATTTATTTGCTGAAAATCTTAAAAAAGTTTTTGTTATAATTTACAATACGTTACAAAATATAAAAATGTTCATACTCCCACATTGACGAATGCATTAATTTTATATGTGAAAATATATAGAAATATTTATATATAACATAAACAAGATTATCTCTCTACTACTTACATCAATGGTTGTCTAAATGATGGTATCTTTCTAGAAACCAAACAAAAAGAAATAACAAAATATGAAATATACAACCCTTTTGTTGCAATAAGAAAAAGGAAACATACAAAATTACCTAAGATGTGTGTCCTTCTCTTTCGCTTTAGTCTGTATACCTGAACGTATATTTTGTTTGCAATTTGACCACACTACATTATTAATCACTATAAACATTTAATTTAAAAATACACATTCAATCGTGATTAAATATAAATATTTTATTTTGTCTTTAATTTAATTAATAGACAATTACTTTGAAAAACCGGTGACAACACAAAATTTAAGTTTTTTAATCCGCAATTTATATGTATACGATACACATTGTTGGCGTCCGTTGGTTTTATTATGTATGAAAAACAGATACAAAAATGTTCCATGTTTGATTTTTTATATTTCTTACAAGAGTTGTACTTTTTAGTATCATTTTCCTCGTATCTACTATATCTGTCATCTACATCATTCTGCATGTATATTTCAATCCGATTCTCGTCCACACTATTAATGTACTTATTAGCAAAATTTTTTTTAGCAAAACAAACTTGTGGAACATTAGTAAAATATTAGTAAAACGTTAGTTCGAAACAGTTAAGTGCTAAATAAGTATAACTAGAATATTAGCTGAAAACACAATTGCAGCAAAAAAATTTGGTTAAAAATAGTATACTTGATTTACAAGACGTTTTACTAACTTTTCTTTTCTTATTTATTTGAGTGTGCAATTGTTCTAATATACACCAATTAGTATGGAAAATTTAGAGGTACCTTAACATTTTCACTTATAACTTTTGGACCGCTAAACCGATTTTACTCATTTTCAATACCAAACTTTTCGGGTACATGTACCTAAAAATAAAATGAGCAGTCCGTATTGCGTTTTCACGCCGTGATCGCCATTTCAACAGACAGACAGACGGCCATCGCTAAATCGTCTTGAAATTTAATAATGATCAAGAACATGTATACTTTTTGGGGTCTTAGACCTATATTTCTATGCATGAAAAACGGAATGGCATAGTGATATATACCCTCATCAAAGTATGTGGAGCGTATGCAAATATATTATAAAAACTTCTGTTCACTATACTTGACTGTGATCGTTAAAG
This sequence comes from Delia radicum, assembly GCA_021234595.1. NCBI lineage: Eukaryota > Metazoa > Arthropoda > Insecta > Diptera > Anthomyiidae > Delia > Delia radicum. The sequence continues at coordinate 194,999,361 of CM037853.1, forward strand.
GGTAAAAAAGAAAATTATGAGTAAAGCGTTATTTATATATTATCCTTTCCTTTTATTTTATCCTTCCAATTATTAAAATAATGTCCTTGATGTCCTTTTTCTAACTTTTAAATAATGTTGTTCTGGTAAAAAATACCGTACCAAATCATAATTTTTCCAACATGCTTTCAAAACTAAATTGGTCTGTATACCCTTTTTCCATATTTTGCTAATTTTTAAGTTAAAAAATTTTGCAACTTCCATTTAGTTTTTTTTTTTTTTTTGCAAAACTTTGCATATTGATGGATGTATTCTATATTTCGATGGCTTAATATAAAAAAGGCGTAACTCAATTTTTTTCAAAATAGCGTTTTTTGTTTATTCTAGTAGACAAATGTCAGATGTACCTTGCCTCAAAATTTCAGGGGGATATAATTGCAAATAACAGATTTATAACGATTTCAAACAAAGCCCTAAGTCAAGTCAAAGAATTTTTGAAAGAAAAAGCCCCAACTCGTTTTTTTGTTTGATTAGTTTTAACCATGGCACTAATACAAGGTAAATCTGTCAGCGCAGCTGTAGTTATGGGTTTATATTTCCCAAGTATCAAATTCGCTTCCCGATAAGACTTCAAATCTACGCAAATATGCCAAACGGTCATCTGTCACAGGAAAGCGCAACGAAGAAAGGCGTACATTTCTACAAAAAATTTCAGATGAATTGCTAAAAATGGAGTGCCATTATTGCCGAAATGACACCAACAAATTATATTTAGAATCGGATTTTTCCACTTATCAGGAAATTTACCAGCTTTATGTATTAAAGGAATTGAACTATTCCATATTTAAACCTAGGAAAGATCAGTGCGATATGTGCGTTTCACATAAAGCTAGTAATTTGTCAGATGAAGACTATAAAAAGCATAGAGAATAAATGAAAAAAATGCGTGAGGAAAAATATAACGACATAAAAAATGGTGAGTCCGGAGTATGTGCAGTTTTACGTATGGAAGTGCAAGCGGTAAAATTAATTCCTCAACTAAAGACGAGTGCTGCGTAGTATAAAATGAAGCTACAACTACATAATTTCACAATATACAATATTTTAGCACACGAATCAAACAATTATGTTTGGGATGAAACAGATGGATGTCTAGTAGCTTCCGTTTTTGCGACATGTATTATTAAACACTTGAGGAAGATCCAAACTCGATCGCCAGAAATCCATCACGTAATTATTTACTCACTGTTTACTGTTTTTACCAAAACCTTGATGTAATATTGTCTAATGCATTGCTGGGTTTTAGTATGGAAACACAAATAACGATTGAACAAAAATTGTTAATAAGTGGACATACGCAAATGGAAGCCATTCCCTTATAGATAGAAAAATTAAAAATAAGCAAATAAATTTACCATCGGAATTTGTGCAACCAATAAAGGAGGCACGAAAAGTTCCAGCACCCCTACAAGCTCACCATTTGCACTACGACTATTTCTTAATTTTGAAAACATCACTAAACGATACTCTTCGATTCGTCCTGGTAAAAATATTGCTTACTATAAAAGTTCTAGAAATGTATGTACTCAAACCTCTATTTCAAATTTTAGGCAGACGTATTGGTGATCTTACTATAAATATTCTACGAGCCTTGGCGTATGCCCCATCCGGATCAATATACATATTTCAAAACAGACATAACTGACGGTTACGAATTTAAAGATATCCCTGATTCACTTTATAAGGAGAAAATAGCAATAACAAAAAATAAATTGTACCACCTGCAGGTTTTGAAAAAGTTTTTACCTGCAGATTGCCTTTTTTATGATAACTTGTCTTATAAGCACAAATATTTACAGTTCACTTCTGATTTAATCCTTTCAATTCCATGAATTATTTCCTTCTATTACTTAAACCTGAATTATTATAATAATATGTCTCATTTTCAAGTCAGTTTAAAAAAGCCCTAACTTAATTTTTTTTTCAAAAATATCAATGAAAAAAGGGCATATCTTATTTAACTTTATTTAAATAAAAATAAAATTTTTTTAAAATGAGAAATAAAATGTGTTGCCTCTTTTTATTAAAAATTGCATTAAAACTTTTTTTGTATCTAAAATTTTACGGATTTTATTAAGTTTTTTCCTTCTCCTCGAAAGTAACAAAAAGTCGAGTTACGCCTTTTTTATATTAAGCCATCGATTTGTAGATATGCTTAAAAAAAATAATTAAAAATATCAAGTCTTCACCATTTCCTAAGTTTTTCTCGTCTCCTGAACAATTTACTTTATGGACTGTATTCCCTTATTCGCGTACCCTGTTCAATTAATTTAGTTAATATCTTAACTTTTTCTTGTATATAAATTCAATGACTTTAATATAAATTTAAGTGGGTACATTTTAAACAACGCCATCATCATCGTTGTCGTCGTCTCCACCATCGTCATCTCTTAAATAAATATAAGCACAAATGAATTTTATTTCTAAAAATTGTTTTGGAGAATTTTTATTTCTGATGTTGTTTTTATCATTATTTAAAAATTATGCATTTCAAAAAATAAAAACGCTTAAAATCACTTCAAATCATCATTGTAATGCAAAATAATAAAAAAAAAATATTTTAACGATTTCTCTTTTTCTCTTGTTTATTTCCAGGTATGAACCAATAACTGTAAAAATCAATATTAATTGTTGACATATTTTTAATTTTATTTTCTGATTTAAAAATGGTAAGAAATTTTAAAAATCCCGATAAAAAAAATTTTTTTTGCCCGAGTTAAAAAAGTTATATAGAAAATTATATAATTTTACATAGATAAATATGATGATATATAGTCAAGTGTGGTACTATATTTGTTTAGATATAATTATGTATAGCTTTAAGTTTTTTAAAAATTTTAAATATTTCGTCATATGAATAAGTATGTTCCCAAACATATTTATGTGTAGTGTCCGACCGAACAGTTCGGCCAAAAAACTATATTTTGTCGGTTTTTTGATATCTAGAGGCAATGATAACAAATTTTGGTATTGAGAACATGTTTGCTGAGCCGACTTAATTCGATTTTGTGTATAAAATTTAAGAGAAAAGCCGAAGTTTAGCTATAAACTTAAAAGTTCGGCCGCCGAACTATTTTCAATTTGGCCGAACTTTCTGACGCCGAACAGTGAATTTATTGCTTAACTACAGACTTTTCTTCACTACTATTTATGTGTACCATATGTAGTTAGATATGCTCGGAAGTTTTTAACACAGTATCATATATAATTAAAAATAGTTTCATAGAAAATCATATAAAATTTTATACAGCACCAAGTTAAAAATTTGTTAAGTTCATTTATATATAATTAAGTACAAGGGAAAAAACTTCTAAGCTCATTTATATATAATTCAGTATAGTCCCATGTAAAAAATGCTAAGTTCAATTATATAAGTATAATTAAGTAACAAGAAATGTTTCGTAATGTTTCTTGTTTTGAAATATTGTTTAATGTTTATTATGTATATCTCTCGTTTATTAACAGACTGCTATAACTCAAAAACACGATTTTGTAAAAAATGCGTTTAAAGTTTTTAATGCATATCTGCCTCTCTCGACCCTTTCTCAATTTGTTTGGTTACGTTTTTTATAAATAGTTTTTTTTATTGCATATATCTCTTAGTGATAGTTGGGTGCGAATTCCCTCATCATCGAGAGACCGTGAGTAGCACAGTTTCTCTGTACTCTTTGCACCCACTTTCCAGCAAGAAATAAATATATACTAATCTAAATCGAAAATTATATATGATATTAATATGAATGATATCACTAATAAGTCTGCATCATCATTGACTCGAAAATCGCGTTTTTTGATGGTATATATATGGACGAGTTTGACAAATTGAAACATGTTTATTGGGCTTATTAGATGCGATTTTGAGTGTCAAATTTAAAGAAAAGTCCGTAGTCAAGCAATAAATTTAATAATCGACCGCCGAACAATTAGTCAAAACGGTAAAACTTCGGCGGCCGATTATTAAACTTTACAGCTAAACAGCGGCTTTTTCCTTAAATTTTTTTTTACTCAAAATCCAATTAAAACGGCTCCACAAATATGTTTTCCACATCAAAATTTGTCCACATTGTCTCCAAATGCCAAAAAAAGCCGACCAAATATCGTTTTTGGCCGAGATCTTTGTTTGAAATTAAAAACAATATTCAAATAAATTTACAATAGATATGATTAAAATATTAATGGAAAATAAAATTAATTAAATAGCTACAAATTATTTTAATTGATGTTACAATTTCCTTAATATGACCAAATCCAATTATTAAAATAAGCTTTGTTTTAATTTTAATACGTTAATTCAAAAGTTTAGACAAATAAATGGATACAAAATCAAGCCCTCTGCCAAAATTACAGACGAAACGTTGAGTGTAAAAATTTAAATAAAGTGATTTTTATTTATATTTATTGCCCTAATACTGAGCATCAATAGCCCGAAAGGAAATACAATTTTGTTTTTAAGTTCTCAAAATTTTAAAAACAAACACACCCGTAATTTCAAAATTTTATTGTCAAAAATTACTAATTTTTTGAACGCAAATATGAGCTTTCCAAAAAGCCTAATGAAAGACCCAAAAAAAAAGCAAAAATGTTCAGAACTGACTCAATTGAATTTGATTTTAGCGTTCCTTACAAAATTTTGTTAAACATCTGCACTTTGACGGTCTTGTACATAAGAGGATTTAAGAAATACAAAACAGAAGCTAAAACATTATCATCAATAGTAACTAAAAAGTAATAAATAATAGTCATTATTAAATACTTAAACTGCAATATAAATAACTAATAATCTCATCACTGCTTCCCTTTTTGCTTCTTTTTTTTTGCATCTTGTTCTGCTACCAAATATATATTAAAATTACTACACAATACTTCTGTATGGAAATTGAACTCATATGTGTATCGTAGATGTTATATTTATACATGTATCGTTAACTGAAATGTTAAATGTATGGCCTATTTTATTTGATTATTTTGCAACTTGGTATTCAATTAATTTATTAAGTATATAAACAAGGGCGGGTCCCAGAATTAGCCGACCTAACAAAGAAAACACAACAAATTTGGGAACAATTTTCTTTTTTTCTCAACATAATCTTCTTTTGGCTCGATACACTTTTTCCAGCGATATTCAATAGCTTCGATACGCTGTTTTGTAAAAAGAACTGTCTAGCTCCTTCAAATAGCCATCAACCGCAGAACCCACCTTTTCATTGTTGGCAAATATTTTACCACCGAGCCATTTTTTAAGTCGGGGAAATAGAAAATAATATGAGGGAACTAAATCTGTCAAATAAGGTGCGTTATGAAGCAATTCAAACTTTAATTTATTGATGTTGGCCATCGCAATAGTATAAGTGTGAATTGGTGCATTGTCTTAATGAAGCAACACTTTGTTTTTCGCCAAATGCGGCAGTTTTTCCTTAATTCCATCATTTAAATGCTGCACGCAAAGAAAAAACATGGTTGAGAGAACCATATTCGAAGAACATCATACATTTTTGGGTTTATGATTGCTACAACCATATTACTATGGTTGTGACAACCATTCTTCTATCTGCTTCTGTATCATAATATGATAATTCGATTACCATATTATGGTTCCATATAGATCCCAATATTATCATAATGTTGGTTTTGAAAATTTTTATGATTTATCATAATATGAGCCTTACAGTATTCTCCCAGCATTCTTTTGCAGCTGGATTAAAAATATATGCATATTTTTTATAGTATATTTATTTAATAATTTACACATTTTAATAAACTTACAGCATAAATCAAGCAGAAAAATATTGTTAAGAATACAATTTCGCAATACATTTATAATGATCAAACCATGTTTCCAGCAGTCATAACAATTGCATTATAACCTTATTATATTCCTAGTTATCATAATATGATCGAGGACAAGAATTTCGTCATCATTTATTACCATATTATGAATATTTCGTACTACAGACTTAAAAGTACGTACATTTTGTTTAAATTTTTTTTCCATATTTTTTTCTTTAACAAAATTTTTTTTGCGTAATTACAAACAATTAAAAAATAAAGCACTTTTTTATCAATTTATACTTAATATGTAACCATATAATAAAAATAACTTTATTTAAGGGGTGAGCGACAATACAACTTTTGCCTATACTTCCAGGGTAGACCGGGCTGAGACTACAACTTATTCCTTCTTCCACAAAACAAATCACCATTACAATTAACACCACTCCGTGTTTGTTTATTTTAAATGTTTTTTTTGTTTAATGTTATTTAATTTATTGTGGCTGACTGTTTCTCACAATTTCTTTTCACAAAATCTCAAACAAGAATGAAACTAAAAGAGCGAAGACGCTCATAAAAAACCCCAACTGATCATCTTATAGTTGGCGCAACTAAATTATGGCTGTATTTACAGGAATATGATAATAAATTATATATTATGATTGTAGCCAATACAATAATATGATAACTGAAAAGAAAGAGAAATTTTTACTAGAACATGATGAAAGCAACCATATTATTGGTGGAATATAATTGATACAACATTAATTTAATTGAAACAACCATTATAGCTGTAGGAAACATAGTTTTTCTCTGCGTGTGCAGTAAGTTAACATTTTGAAACATCTTCACTACGCTGTTTTTGTTCTATTGTAAGGAAACGCTGCTGCCATCTTGAGTACAGCTTTCTCATCTCCAAATTTTCGGTCAATATGCGATGTAAATCCCTTTTTGAAATGCCTATCATTTAAGCCAGCTCACGCACCTTCAGCCGACAATCATCCATTACCATTTTGGGGATTTTCTTAACCGTTTCTGGCATGGACACCTAAGTTGGTCGACCACTACGGTATTCATCTTGGCAGATCATACGGTCTCGTGTAAACTCTGCCACCCAATATTTTAAAGTCTTAAACGACGGAGCAGACTACCCCAGAGTAGAATCTAGCTCGGCTTTAATATTAGTTCAAATTAAAGTATTGAATTACATAACGGTCACCAATTTGTTTCCATGTTTACAAATTCACTGAAATCGCTTATTTTTTATGGCTTTAAAATAAAAAAAAATACTACACAACGTGGCGCCCTGAAACTTAAACATATGTGTTAAAATTTTTTTGCGTATTCGGGTTTATCGACCCAACATTTATAAAGAAAATCTTAATCAAATCAATATTTTTTGCAACTCCTTCTACAAAAAATCCATGGGACATACATATTTATCCCATTGGTCGTTAACGATCAAAATTAGTTAACAAATACCTCACCCAAGTAATAGCGAATAGTGACGTGTCGAGCTTATTTCTATTTTCTTGTTTACGTCATAAACATGGGTTTTAATTAGTTTGATATGATAAACACGAATACATATGTCAAATTAAATGGAAAATCACTGATGACACATGTCCATAAAAAGGCAGAAACTAGTCTAGTCTGATTTAAAAATTGATAGTGTTTTTTTTATTCTTCTTCTTAACCTAAAAATTTCTAAAATAAAAAAAATTAAAAAACTGAACAAAAACCTCCTCTTTGTTTACCTTTGGCGACCAATGGGATATAAATGTCCCATATTGTATCAGTGTCCTGTAGGAAATGGAATAAATAAAATCATCAACCATATCAATGTTTCTTGAAACTTGAAGCATTGGACCATGCCTAACCAAAAGATTGATCCCCTATGTCCAATTGCGTACGAGAAAATATGTACCAAAGTTGATGAAAAAATATTCATGTTTTTTAACTTTTTGTTCAGCCTATTTGGCTCTTAGGCCGTATTGGTCCAAGTTGTTGGTACGATCAGAAATCTACTTATATTATTTGTGAATACACATTACACTTGGAAAAATTGGTTAAAAAGTGTAGCTAAAATATGGCATATATTAACCATTCTTCAATGGTCAATGGTTCAATGGTCAAGGGGTTAAACAAGTTTATTAAATTTTTAACTATCTTTTATTACAAAGTGCTTGCACTAACTTATAATCTAGTAACTTTTTTGAACGTAAATAGAATAATGGAATAGGTCATGTAACGTAATGTGAAAACTCACCAAAATATCATCTTTTATCCATGCCGTTCTGGAACACCAATATGCAAAATTTGTATAATAAATGGTATAGTTTATTCATAAAGAATCTGAATTTTCTAAAAATTACCAAAACTCTGCTATTGTTAAAATTAAATTGATCCGAAGAATTTAAATTATAATTGTTCAAAACGTAATATTGAGTTCTACAACGAAAAAGCGAAAATTTGTTTCTATAGTTTTTTGTGTTAATAATATTAAGATTTCAAAATGGTAATTTTTTTTCGTCTCCACCTCTTCCTTATTTGCTTTTAATTTATTAATTTTAATGAGAAATATATAAAAAATAACATCAAATTGTGTAATTTTTTACCCCACTTTTCGCCCCTAAACTAAATATTGCTCACCACTGTGTAGCTTTCTTGTAAAGTAAAGTGTAGAAAGAACTAATTTTTTAAAAAAAAGTGTTGTCAAGCCCCTTTACATTTCTGCCAATTCTAATCAAGTGTACTAAACATACACAAAGAGAAAAATTTTGCTATTTCCCAAGTGAAATTCGGTTACTACGACTCAAATTCGGTTATTACGAATTTCAGTCGGTTGGCACAACTTAAAATTAGTTTGCACAACAAAGTTCGGTAAATTCAACTGAATTTTAGTTGCAACACCCAAAATATTCAGAAATCAAATGTAAATATCGTTGTATTAACTGAATTTATAAGTTGTTACCATTAAAATACACTTTCAATTCGGTTGGCACTTTATTTCTCTGTGTGTACGAGTTGGTTTAAAATATTATTTGATTTTAAATCTATTTGTATCTGTGTCTAGCATTCCCTCTGTAGCTAGCTTGAGTAGAACAGATGATGTTCGTGATGACCATTTTTTGTTGTTGTGTTGGTGGTGGTGTGGTAGTGGTAGTGGTTGTTGTGTATTTCATTTGGTCTAGTCCTCAATACTTGGTAACTGAAATATTTAGCTTATGGCTATATTTTTACTCAATTATTTTGCTGTTTCTGGTGTTTTCACTTGACTTCCAGTTGTCAATATTTTGAGGGCTAAATGTTAAATGAATTATTAAAAAAAAAAAACTGATTTACTTGTTGGATTATATGGAAGGGAAAATGCAAATTTTTTTTAGTAGATTATACTTTGTACTTTGAACTCTATTTATATTTAAATTAATTGTTTCATAGAAAGTTAAAGGTACATTTCAAAAAATAATTTTTCAAAGTGACGTAGTCAAGTCATTTCAATAGTTAGTTCGAGGTATATTTTTTAATGTTCGTGCCAATTTTAAAATATTTGTTTAAAATTTCTGTAAATGTACAATGCCAATTTTCACAATTCTGGCTTTAATATATTGATTTAATTTTGACTTTGAATTAGGAGAATCCTTTTTAAATTTAATCAAACTTATCATTAAATTGATCTTTGAACGTCGATTTTCCTGCTAGAGTTATCGATTTTTTTCGTTTTAATATTTTTAACCTAAAACGGTTTATTTCAAGCAAAAGCTTAATAATTAAACAAAAAAATCTATCGTCAAAGTTATGGTTTTTTTTTTTTTAAATATTAAAATTTTGCGGTATTCTGGCGCTTTTAATGTGTCAAAAGTTTAAATAGATATAATCAGTTGCTGTCAGTTTTTATTCTAATAAATCAGGTTTCTGTTGAAAATTTTTGGCAACTCTGGTTTTTAATTGCTCAACTCCAGTAACCAAAAAATTAATTTAAAATAGATTTCATTGAAAATAGTTATCACTCGATACATTTAAGATCAAAATCTGTTTTAAACGAGTTAACGACTGATCATCGATTCCTTTGTCCAATATCGATGAAGGCTCACACAGAGAGAAGTTTTTGCACGAGTTTAAATAAAAATTTTTCACTAACTAATGAAGTTTTCTTCACAATGTGAATGAAAAATTTCATAAAATTTATGAAAAAGCTTCGTAGTTTTAATGAAACTGTTTTTAATTAAACTTTTTTATTAGCATGAAATTTATAATAAATGAAATGTAAAATCTTTCATTAAGTTTTATGAAAAACTGCATTAATTTAATGAAAAGTTTCAATGAACGAGTTCCAGTGAAATATCATAGATCCAATGCAAAAATTCATTGATATAATGCAGCGAATTCTCTCAATGCACACATATACTATTTGAGGTTTTTGTATTAATATGGTATACATTTTTTTGGTTCACCTATGAATTAACCATTGATATAAAAAAGTTCCTCCACGCTGAAAGAATTATCCTTCATGATATGTGTGAAACAATTTCATAGAATTTTTTTTTCGTAGATTCGATAAATCATTATTATTATTAATACATTTTTCATGAACTTTTTTTTATATAAAATTTCATAGTATCATAAAAATTCATTCGACTTCAAAAATTATCTCTTCATAAATTTAACGAAAAGTTTCTTAAGAGCTATGAAATTATTGCAAAGCCTAAATTTTTTTATTTTTTTCATAAAATTTCATAACTTTATTAATTTTTATACATTTTAAACTTTAGGTTTAATATTTAATTTTCAAGTGTTCAATATATTTTCTAGTGCTTTATTATTTCAATGTAGCGTTTTATTAATTATTGACTTCAATAAAATTTTTTAAAAAATTTATAAAGCGGTTCATTGGCTTAGTTCCAATGCATTTTTCAAGACGTTCATGAAGAGTTTCATTAATTCAAGGAAACTTCTTAATATTAAGAAATTTTATGAAACTGTTTCATAAATTCTATAAACGCTTCATTGTTGGAATGATTCATTAGTTTTATGAAGATTTTCATTAATTCTACAAACATTTCATAAACATTGACTTTAATGAAACCTGCTTCATAGATTCTGTGAAAAGTTTTAATGGACGAGTTCCACTGACAATTAAAGTTCCAATCATTAAAGCTATGAAGATATGCATTACTGAAGTGAAGATAATTCTCTCAGTACATGTGAAACTATTAATTTTAACTTGGATTGTCATACGTTGTACTTATAATGAATTAAAGACTGAAACGTAAAAGTTTTTGCATATTTTTTGATCATCTATGCAAAGCTCTTCATTTTTAATTACATGGTCCAAAACAGGTAAATATTTTTTGTAAGATAGAGGACACTTTTCAGAGCCATTTTGTGCAACTTTTTCAACTATTTAAGTTTGCAGACTTTTGAACCGCTAACTACCCTCCTAGTAAGCGGTTCTATTTTATCCCAACATTTTTAATTCTACACTGCAAGAATTATCTTCACTATATTAATGTATTTTTTCATAGCTTTAATGAACATTTGCACTGAAAGTTATCAATTGAAACTTTTCATTGAATCTATGAAACAGGTTTATGAACTGCTTTGTAAAATTAACTAGAATCTTCATAAAACTAAAGAATCATTCCGACAATAATGCGTTCATAGAATTCAAGTAACAGTGTCATAAAATTATATAATATTAAATTCACTGAAACTGAATTAATGAAACTCTTAATGAATGTCTTGAAAAATGCTTTGAAATTAAGCCAATGGAAAGCTTCATATAATTTATGAAACAATTTAATAGAAGTCCAAAATCATTATAAAGCTTTATGGAATTAATAAAGCACTTTTTAAGATATGCTTAAGACCAGAGAATTAAATCTTAAAAATAAAGTTTAAAATATTTGAAAATTAATGAAATTAAAAAATTTTATGAAAAAATTAAAAAGTTTAGTTTTTAAAAAAATTTCATAGCTCTAAAGAACATGTTCAGTAAATTTATGAAGAAATAGTTTATGAAAACGATAGTTAATGAAACCATAAAATTTTATAAAGAATTTCATAATATTTATTCAATTTCTTATATATAATGAAATTCTTCAGTGTCTACGAAAAAATATTCCATGCAATTCTTTTATTGATATCATAGAGAATAATAATTTCAGTGTATATTTATTCAAGACTATCCAAAAGTTTACGTTTCTAACTTTAAACAAAAAAATGTAATAGATTTTTAAAGAAAATTTTTAAAATTTTCCACTATGTGACTTTCGCAAGCATTATTATTTCGGCACCTTAATTTAATTTTCAGATTTAAATTAAAATACACTGAGAGCATTAAATGAATGATACTAACGAATTTTTGCATTAGAACTATGAAATGTCACTGGAGTTTGTCCATTGAAACTTTTCATTAAATTAATGCAATTTTTCATAAAATTTAATGAACAATTTCATATTATTTATTAAAATTTCATACGACTAATAAACAAGTTTCATTAAAAATAGTTTCATTAAAACTGAAGCTTTTCCATGAGGTTTAGGAAATTTTTAATTCACATTGTGAAGAGAACTTCATTAGTTTAGTGAAAAAATTTCATTAAAACTCGTCCAAGGAATTCTCTCTGTGTAGTTAATTACGATAAATAATTCTATACTTTGTCATGTGTCAGAGATGACTAATGTTGTACTATTTTGCTATACCCGCGACTAATTTATTTAATTTTTACACAAACTAAATGAATAAGCGATGGACAAATCTATAAATTTAAATTTATAATTTAAGAAGATGAAAAGAAATGAAAAAAAAATTCAATAAAAGCCGTTAAAATTAGGACATTTTTAACCGGTTAACTGGGTTTGCCGCATATGCTGCAGCAGTCAAAAAAAACTTAATAAGTAACTTTACACAACATTTAGATTTATGTAAAAAAATAATTTTACTTTGATATTTAATGCGTTTTAATAGTATAAAATATTGTCTTTCATTCAAGCCATTACATTTTAATTTTGGACTGTTTGTTCAAAAGTTATGGTAAAATTTGTAAAATTTGTTTTGTATATTTTGAAGTTAATATACCAGTTAACACGTTAATGAAGTCTAAGGAATATAAAAATTTCTCAAAAGATTGTTTTAGATTACAAATAAATTTTTATAATATTACAGAGTTATAAAAAACGGATTTTAATCAGAACCGTTTTCAAACGAAACCGAAACCAAAACCGATATGAACATTTTAAAGCCAAGATATCATTATGGGAAATCTTCTTCTTTTACCAATAAAAACTCCTATTATCGGAAAATCACCTTTATAATTACGGTTTCCGCATTTAAACGGTTTTATAACGGTGTTGGTGAAACCTTATTGTAACCTGGTTTTTGTATGTTTATTAGGGGTACAACCAAAATAAGGCCCTATCACTACGCTGTAGCCGATGTTGTGCTGAAACCGAAAAATGTTTCCTCAGGTCATTTCGGAACAAAAACGTTCCGCGTCGAAGCCGATTTCTGAAAGTTCTTTAAGATTTTTTTTTTTATTTTTTCAAAATTTTTTATTTTTTCCAAATTTTATATTTTTATACTTTTAGCAATAAATTATAATATTTCGCAAATTTGCATAAGACAGCGTAGTTAAGTCGCAATATTTTATCACGATTAATTGAATTTATACAGAATATTATTCAATATTTAATGGAAAAACTTGTAATTTATTTATCATTTACTGAAATTATAAAGAAAATATTTTTATTTTTTTAGAACTTACTGATCCCAAACTTAATTGCATTTGACGCGGAACCTTTTTTAACGATATCGAAAATCTTAAGATGCAGTTCTTATTGTTTTTTTTATGCACTACATGGTATGGATAGGGCCATTTTGATATTTTCAAAAATTGTAAAAAAGTTGTATCCCTAATGTTCATATTGGTTTCGGGTTCTTCATGATAAACTTATACCGCCATTTTAAAACTGAAACAGTATTTTGCTGAAGAAAATACGTTGCGGTTGTTAGAGTAAAAAGAATTGTTTTGTTAAGCTGTCTTAAAAAGAGTAATAAAAAACCCTGTTTTATTAAAGTTTCTTCAATACCTTAACAAAATTCCAGTTTTCCATCCCTGGTATGTTTATTTATTTGTTTATGTGTATGTTCTTTTTTTTATAATGTTTCTATAAACGTTCATTGACCGATGATCATTTTGAGTATTTGTTGGTATGTATTTATTTGTTGGCATGTATATTGTTTATTTGAATTCCGTTTATTTATAAATGTTAATAGATATTGTTGTACCTTTTTTGCTGTCATTTTTGCACTGACAAGGAAGGTATCTTTTAGGTTTTTTAATTTGGATATGTGGCTGCAGCAAAAAAAAAAAATTGTATCGATTGAATTTCTGTTTATCACAAATTCAAATTTCATCGAAATTGGTGGGTAACCCCGGGAATACCTTCCTTGATAGTGATATACTTCGTTTGTATTCATAAATACTATTCATATACATTGTATAGTATTTATTTTGTTGATACATTTTTTGGAAAACTTCATTAATTGAATGAAATGTTTCAATGGACAAGTTGTTTCATGATATCATGCAGAGAATTCTCTCAGTGTACGAAGATGCTTGAATTAATAAAACTCTTCATGAATGTCTTGAAGAATTCATTCGAACAATGAACCGCTTCATATGATTTTTTAAACAATTTCGTAGAAGTCCAAAATTAATATAAAGCTACCTACTTTGAAATTATAAAACACTTTATAAAATATGTTTGTTGAACACTTGAGAATTAAATCTTAAAACTAAAGTTTGAAATGTATGAAAAGTAATGAAAAGTAATGAAATTATGAAATTTTTTGAAAAAAAAAAAAATAAATTAGACTTGAAATAATTTCATAGCCCTAAAGAAAATTTTCATTAAATTTATGAAGAGATAATTTATGAAATTGAACGATCTTTTAAAATGAAACTATGAAATTTTATGAAAAATTTCTTAATATTAATAAAATTTCTTGCATATAATGAAATTCTTCTTTGAATCTACGTAAAAATTCTATGAAATTGTTTTATTACCATCATGAAGAATAATTCTTTCAGTGTATATTGAAATTTCGCTTTAACTTAATGGGCAAGACGATTCGATAATGCAACGGAAAAGTGATATTTTATAATGACTTAAATGTGCTAGTTTTGAAGTGAACTGTGCCATTGTGAAACTATCCATTTGTATATATTTATTTATTATTCATTAATTCGTACTTTTCATGTACTTTTACATTCCTTTTTAAAGTTGTGTTATCAGTCAGTTAAAAGTCATTCCAACTGCAGCTGTTATCAGTTGAGCGTGAATGTATGGGTGATTCAGAACTTTGAAAGAATGAATTCTTTAATTAGAACAATCGGCCAAATCGGAAAAACCTTGGCGGCCGATTGTTTAACTTTACAGCTAAACTTTGGCGTTTTCCTTAAATTTTTTACTGAAAATCAAATTAAAACGCCTCAACAAATATGTCGTCAGTATCAAAATTTGTCCTCATTATCTCCAAATACCAAAGAAACCGACCAAATATAATTTTTTGGCCGATTAATCGGTCGCACACTATTAACTACCATCTTGTTAATTATCTAACGTAAACCTCTATTCTTAATGATCAACAGTATGACTTTCGTAGAAGTCGTTCTACGGGAAAGTTTTTGCTCTACATATTTTCAAGGCGTTTGATCATGTGTGACATAAACCACTCGTGTCAAAGCTCTTTGCTTTTGGTGAGTTCATATCGAAGGCGTGGGTTCTTCAATGGCATCTGTGTGCATGGGTGGTATCAATATTGAGGATTAGATGCTCTTGATGTTCTTGGCATTAGATTCCAATATCATTTCCGCTGGGAAAATCACGTTATTCAATTATCGAAAGAAGCATTTAAGTGTCTTGACTTTCTTAACAGCTGAAAGAATTATCTTACTCCCTCTGATCTATTTATACTATATCCGGATGAAGATGGAATACAACTCCCATATATGGGCAGGTGCTTCAAAGTCTATTTTAAAGCTTCTGTAGCGTGTACGCAGGAGAGCCTTGGCGCTCATTAATGACAGTATTGTATTCAGCTCTATTGATTCGTTGGAGCATTATAGGAATGTGGATTGTGTGTCATTGTTCTATCGATACTACCATGCAAAGTGTTCTGGTGAGATAAGTGAACTTATCCCTAGGGTCCGTGTTTTTGTTCGTAAGACACGCTTGTCCAAAGATGAACCCTATTGAAATTAGCAAAATTCGATATATGTTTAGATCTGCCTGCCATAGAACTGTCTAAAAGATACTTGCATGCGGTTTAACAATGGTGTTCGAACCGGTTCCAAGAATATGACCCAAATCGTAATATGGTTTTGGGAATACATTTTAAATTGTAATCGTGAGTCACAATACAGTCATGTGTCCATCCCTACTTTTAATATCTGGTTCTACTTTTATTGCAAACATTTTATTCTTTATTAAAAATGAATTAATTCTTTAAAAACAGCTTTGCAATTGCTAAATCATTTTAAATGCACAATTTTCCCGTTGTCGTCTGCTTAATTTAAACGCCCTTTTTCGTTGTACACATTTCTGCATCAAATTTTGTGCTTTCGATTTCATAAACGCGCGCGCATTATCGAACACATTATTATCAAAAGCAACAGAATGATCCGCCGAACGAATAAACGTTCTTTCTTTCTTAACTCCCAAACACATTGATTAGTTTATACTTCTTTTTTATTTTTGCGTCTACTTTTTTTTGTACATGGTGATGCAATTGAAGTGTTCCTAATGTAAATGGATATAACTTCTCAAGTAATTGGAAGATTTTATTAAAAAAAAAACAGCTGGTTTTCCACTCTCACGTAAAAACGGAGAGAAATTCTGTTTTCAAAAGAATTGCCCGTCAAGTTACGACTCGTTTACGTTGTGTTTCTCAATACACAAGTTGAATCAGCTCTCTTCAAAGCTTTAACATTTTTTTTGTGAAGACCTTGTAGTCCAAAATACCCCAAAGAGAACACCCAACGCATTGGCATCCGGAGTATTTGAAGGCCATTGGTTTGCCGAAATAAAGTGCGAAACATTGTTTTTTAACCTGTCTTGATTCACGCAAGCTTTGTGTGAAGGATCTGAGTCCCGTTGAAAAGTATATGTTCTATTTTTAAAATGGTTATTTGCCCAAGGCTATAATGTTCCAACTAAGATCGATTCACGAAACTCTGTTGCATTCACTTTAACGCCAGGCTCTAAGAACATTAGCGGTAAGCGGCAGTTACTGATTCCCAAAAAATAACGTCAGGTGGTGCTTCGGATCGAGTGCCCAATCTTTGTTCCAAATTATTGAACGATCTCTCTTTTAACCAGACCCGATCATATAATTTTTCTCGTCTGAGTAGACAATAGTTGGCAGATTTCCACTTGCGTACAGGCACACAAGTTTCTTCAATCTCTTTCGAACGGATAATAAAGGCTAAAGGAGGGCATATTGAAAATATTAAATAAATTTTGAAATTTTGTTTAGTTTGAAATAATACTTTTTTTTTTTAATAAAATCTTACACTTATTTTAAAATATATATCCATTTACTTTAATAACACTTCCATTGTCGCACCCTGTATCTGTATTTGCGTTCGTTGGCTCTTTCAATGCTTTTTTTCGTGTTATTTTTTTATTTTTACACATTTACTTTTTGTCTGCTATTCACATTTACCTCTTCTCTTGTTTGTCATTCTCGTTGTATTCTTTTCACGTTTTGTGTTTTGCTTGTATGTTTTATTTGATTATATTTTGTGTTGCTGTTGGTGTTGTGTTGTTGAGCATTTTTGTTTGGTTTCTTCCATGTGTGTAGACTTGAACGTGTATTAACCTCAACTGGAAATATTGCAACCTACAAAAAAAACCAAACCAAACGCTAGTTGTTATTGCTGTTATTCCCGACCTAGCCAGCGACAATATTTGTTGAACAATACCGACAGCATCGCATAGTTCTCGCACAACAACACACTTATACTATATATTTTTTTTTTTTGAATTGTTGTTCTGGTTGTGCTGGCCGGCCGGTTGGTTGGACGGTTGGTCGGTCTGCTGCTACTCACTTAAACGTGAATGGCAGTGGTACGTACAAATCGTTGTTATCAACGATTGTGTTTAAGAAGAAAATTGTAGAGTATTTTAATAATAATTATAGATAAGTAGTCGTTTACAATATTGTATGGGAGATAAAAATCTTCCTTTTAGTTGCTACAAAGTGATAATTACACAAATGACAGATAACTGTATTAACGTTAAGTTTCAATTATTATTGATTTTTAAATTTATTACGCGAATGATATTTATTGGATAAGATCAGATTGCTGTTAAATGGGGATTATAGTAACCATCTAGACATTTATATACATATCTTAATCTTTATTTGCTTTCGATGCTAGTATCTGCTTTACTAATAAGGAATTTAGACTGAAAAGTTATTCTTGTAAACTTTAGTGCAAACATTTGCAGTTAATCCACTTTTAACTAGATTAACTTTTCAGTCTAAACTCCATATAAATTACTAATAATCATAGTTTCGAAATAATTAATTCAATTTGAGCTAAATTCACAAAAAATTTAATTCAAAATTGCAAAAAGTTTGGTACATCATTTCTGTTTTCCTAATTTCCTAAGAATTCATTCAATACACAGCAAAAATTATTTCCTTACTTTTTCAATTAAATCGGTTTGTTGAAAATTTTAAAAGTTGTCAATTAAAAATCAATTGAATCAATTAAATATTTGCTCAAATTCGGAACATGCTTGACACTTTTTTATATTATCGCTCAAAAGCGATAATGTTTTGTAATATTTATGTAGTTGTGTTTTATAAATGTTTATGTTTAGTGGTATTAGTAATAAATATTTTAAATTCATTTCAATTAGATTAGATTCTAATTCTTATTAGGTTTATTACTTTATTAAGTTGAATAATTTAGTTTCAGATGTTTAAATCTGAATATTTATTTATTCTAAAACAATATCATAAAATTCACAATGTAATTTTTAAAGTTTAATTTAAAAATTTTTTGTAAACAGAAAGAAAATGCAAAAAATTAATTACAAAGTATTTTAAAACAAAAAAAAAATACTCTGATTTCAACACAATCGCTAAATTATGCAAAGAAAAAATCCAAAAAAAAATTTCGCCATAACCAATACGCTTCTATAGAAAGAAAAAAGCTAATTTCTGTGTCAATTTGTTCAAATCTGCTAAATAAATGAGAATTTCATGCCCGTTTAACATACATGGGCACACTGCAGTATATTTTACTGCATTACGATTGGCAGTAATCAGTAAAATGTTACTGATTACTGAACGAGACAATGCAGTAACGAGACAATGCAGTACTGAAAAAAATTGCAGTACCAGTAACGTTTTACTGATTACTGAAATAAAATTGCAGTACCAGTAATGTTTTACTGATTACTGAAAAAAAATTGCAGTACCAGTAATGTATTACTGATTACTGAAATAAAATTGCAGTAACCAGTAATTTTTTACTGATTACTGAACGAGACAATGCAGTAACCAGTAAAATGTTAACAAAACAAATTTATAAAATTGCATCACAATTTTTGTTTACATATTAAAGCGTACCATTACTTTTTTGTTAAAAAGTCAAAATCTGACCTTGGGTTTTCAAATTTCAATCATAATTTTCTATTTATAGTCTTTTTGAACCCATTTAAAAATTAACGTTTTCAGTTTTTCAAATATCCAAGAATTGGCCGACATACTATTTTTATTTTATTGATACTATATATTATTAGCTTTTCTCAACACAAGTATTTCAAAACTTACATCGCTGAGTTTTTGTCTTCTGGAACGATTCACAATCCCAGCGAATGAAAACAATCCTTCTACAGGTGTAGATGAGGGTAATGCAGTATTGTATTTGAGAAATACGTTTTTAATGGCAATGTGATTATTTAGGCACTTTGTTGTCGTGTCACGTATAAAACTGTTTCCTGGAGATAATTAACCGAGTCACTGCATTCACACTGTAGGCTAACATCTGTTTAAGAATACAATACATATATTAATACAAATATTAAACGTAAAATTAAGGGTAACAAATTTACCATTACTTTCTTCCCCGAAATCTAGAAATGAATTCTGTTTTGTTGCGGGTATGGCACGAGTTTCAGCTTCGGGTATTTTGCCATATTTAAGTACATAAGTGTTGAACATTTTCTTCACTTCATCTTCTGTTTGTGTTGTCACTGTTTCCAACAAAGCTTTTAAAAATCTTAATTTTATTTCAGGAACAGATATAGCCGCAATAATAGCATCCCAAGCTTCAGGCTTCATTAGGTAATCTTTTGAGTAAAGATTCTTGCATTTTTTCGCTTACTTCAGCTAAACTCTTAAAGTTCGCACGCTCCAAACGACAAAGTTTTATTCTTACAGACACTATAGTATGAACAAAGTAACCAAAATACATAGTCTTTTCGCCCTGAAGAAAATCAATCGCTTCTGCTATAGGCTCCATAAGCTTTATGTATTCCACTAAGTACTCAACCTCATCACTTATGCCCGTAATTTCAAGCAATAGATACCTACCGGTGCTTAGATACCTACCCGATTTTGTTCGTGTACACGGTAGGTATCTAAGCACCAGTAGGAATATATTGCTTGAAATTACGGCCATTAGAATGGTGGGAATTCCCAGACGATAACACAATTCGGGTAAATTGGTTTTGTATCTCAGCAACTTCTTAACGGAATCATAAAGTGAGTTCCACCTTGTAACGCATGGAGTTATTAAATTGGCGCTTAAAACTTCAGTGACCACTTCTGCAGATTTTGGTCTATTGCACTTGTTCCAGAGCTGTGTGCATCTATAAAGGCGTTCGATCGTGTGTGGCACGGCTCACTGTTATCAAAACTAATTGCCTTTGGTGTAGGTAATGATTTCTCTCGATTTATCTCGAGTTTTCTCAGAGCTCGTACTATACGTGTTGTTATAGATGGGGTCTCATCCGACGAGTTTCAGTTATGTTCAGGGATACCACAGGGCTCAGTTCTTTCTCCATCTCTTTTTCTCATCTTTCTTAATGACCTCCTTGGTCGAACTATCAATCCTATTTACTCCTTTGCAGATGACAGCAACATTTGTCATTCTTTTTCCTTCGATCGTAGGCCAAGCCTTGTGGAGGTCGGGGGCAAAAGACAGATTATGAATGACACACTCAATCATGACCTTTCGACAATCTTAGAGTGGGGTCGTGCGAACAGGGTCGATTTTAATGCTCGTAAGACTCAATGTTGTATGTTGACCCATAGGTCTGTGGACTCAACCACGTCATCTGTGTATATGGATGGGATCGTTATTGAGGATTCAGATACTCTTGATGTTCTGGGCATGAGAATACAGTGTGATGTCCGTTGGACAGATCACATTATTCAAGTATCGAAAGATGCTTTCAAGTGTCTTGGTTTTCTAAACCGGTGTAAGAAATACTTCACCCCATCTGATCTCCTTACTATTTATACCACCTACATCCGGCCGAAGATGGAATATAACTCCCATATATGGGCAGGTGCTTCAAAGTCTATTTTGGGGCTTCTGGACCGTGTGCAACGGAGAGCGTTGATGCTTATCAACGACAGTAGGGTTTCGAACTATATTGACTCGTTGGAGCATCGTCGGAATGTGGGTTGTGTGACTTTGTTCTATAGATATTACCATGGGAAGTGTTCTGCTGAGATAAGCCGACTCATCCCGAGGGACCGGGTCTCTGTTCGTACTACCCGCTTGTCAAGTAGATCTCATCCGTTTGTTGTCTATAGCCCGGCAAATCGCACAACGCATTACAGAGAAAACTCGTTTTTCAGTCGCACTAGCCGTATGTGGAATTGTCTCCCTGCGGAAGTCTTCCCTGCAAATTACAATTTAGAAAAATTCAAGTCAAATGTCCACAAACACTACTCCCTCTTTCCTCCTCCCCATAACCTATTTTCCTGATATCAACACAATGCAATGCATTAGTAGGGATATCCCCTGAGTGTTGGTTCAACATAAAAAAAAAAAAAAAAAATAATATAATATAAATGAAAAGTGTACTTAAAATTAAGTAAATCTTTACCTGTCGAAAGACCTTTTATGAACTGCTTTTAAATCCTGACTTGAAGAATTCATAATTTTGTTGAAATCGGTTGTAGCCAGAAGATTTAAAGTATGGCTCGCACATGGAAAATGTTTTGATAGTCGTGTAGTTGTAGAACCAAATTGTGAGGGCCTGAAAAATCGATCGAGTCATCCGAATCGAATTCAGAGTCAGATTCATCATCACTGTTATGTGCATTAATAGGGCTGGGATTAAATCATTTACTCAAATTAACTCCAAATTCTTTAAATGCCTTAATGAAGTTTGATCCATTGTCAGTGATTGTATAAACAATTTTTTCAACTGGCAGTTTATATTGTTTATTTATGTCGCATATCATCTCGTTATATTGTCAAAAGAATGGGTTCCCTTAAATCTTCTACAAGCCAGTGCTACAGACTTCCTTTCGAAATTTTTAGCATCTAACCAATGGCAAGTGTAACCAAAAAACGATTTTTTTCCACCTGACCACACATCCGCAGTTACGCACACATATTCAACTTCTTCAAGCTTAGAAGCAAGTTCTTTGATAAACCGATTTTGGCTCTCTAAAAGTAGCCTTGTAATTGAACGCCTGCTGGAAATTTTTTTTGCCATGAACTAATTTTTTAAAGCTTTGCTGATCGACTATGGACAACGGAGATGCAGTGTCGCAAATGAAATTAAAAATATCACGGTTAAAAGAGGAATTGCGGCCTGCGTTTTTCCTATTTTATTGATTTATTGGCACAAATTTACTGATTACTGCATTTTTTTCAGTAATCAGTAAAAAAATACTGGTTACTGCAATTTTTTTTCATTAATCAGTAAAACGTTACTGGTACTGCAATTTTATTTCAGTATTCAGTAAAACATTACTGGTACTGCAATTTTATTTCAGTAATCAGTAAAACGTTACTGGTTACTGCATTGTCTCGTTCAGTAATCAGTAACAGTTTACTGGTAATGAAAATTTCGTTGAAGTAACCAGTAAATTTTTTTTTACTGAAAATTTACTGGTACTGCAATATGCCCATCTATGGTTTTCGCTTAAACGCTCCGAAGGCCATAGTAGCTAGTTCTCGGTTAGGGTAATAGTATATAATTTGTAATTATATGATTATTAATTAATAAAAAAAGTGTTTCATTACTATAAATCCATTTAACTTCATAGATCAAAATTTACAAAAATTTAAGAAAAATATGTATTGTTGATCATTTAAAATTACATTTCATTTTGAATTGTCATTTTCGAGATCCTAATTAAATGTTAATATTACAAAAGGAAATCACTAAATGCTAATAAATGTAAGAGAAGAGGGAAAAAATCTTGTGGGGATCAGCGCTAGAGGTAGTGCCGCACTTTCGACTTAAGCGACTAGGTCATCTTCAGCCTCATTCGAATCCACCACCCACAAGAAACTCAAGGTTTGATCGGGTATATATATCAACCAACCACAGAAAATCAGTGATGTTAATTGATTACCCCAACAACATGAGTTACTTTCGTATTTTCTTACATTTTAGTCAGCAGCTTTAAATCTTATTTATTGGCACAAATTTACTGATTACTGCATTTTTTTCAGTAATCAGTAAAAAAATACTGGTTACTGCAATTTTATTTCAGTAATCAGTAAAACGTTACTGGTTACTGTAATTTTTTTTCAGTAATCAGTAACAGTTTACTGGTAATGAAAATTTCGTTGCAGTAACCAGTAAATTTTTTTTTTACTGAAAATTTACTGGTACTGCAATATGCCCATCTATGCCGTTTAATTTCAATGTTATAAAATTCAAGCTGTTAAAAATAAAAACCATTTGGTATGGCAACAACATTTCTATAAAACAAACATTTGGTATGGCAGCAACAATTTTTTTTTTGGGATTTGGGAAGGTATACGATATTGATCACTTTTTAATCAAATGAGTTATTATTTAATTGAAAAATAATTCAATTAAAGAGCTATCAATTTCTAATTGAATTAGCAATTTTCGTTGTTGGCGTAATTTCAGCAATTAAAGTTATTGAATCGGTGGTTTTCGTGATTGAAATGGGTTTTTATGTTTTTGTGTGTAGCTTTAAACTTATCAGCACGCGATCAAACTATCATGGGTCACGGAAACCTCAATGGAAACAAATGGATACTTATTCTGGTTTCTGGTACGAGGGCGGTCCCAAAATTATCCGATCTAACGAAGACATCATCTTCTTTTAGCTCGATACACTTCCCAGCGATATTCAATTGCTTAGATACCCTGTTTATATAAGTACTGTCTAGCTCTTTAAAATAGCCATCAACCACAGACTGCACTTCTTCATTGTTGGTAAATCTTTTACCACCGAACCATTTTTCAAGTTTGGAAATAGCAAATATTCCGAGTTAGCTAAATCTGGCAAATAAGGTGCGTGATGAAGCAGTTCGAACTTTATTAGTTTATTGACTTTGGTCATCGCGATAGTGGATATATGAACTAGTTAATTGTCTTGATGAAGCAACACTTTCTTTTTCGCCACATGCGGCATTTTTTCCTTAATTTCATCACTTAAATAAGTTAGCATAATACTCGCCGTTAATTGTTTTTCTTTTTTTGAAGATAATAAACAACGTGGTGCCTTGAAACTTAAAACATATGTTTTAAAACGTTGCCACTTTTCACCAAAGTTATATTTTTGAAACCGACCTCGTAGGAGCTGTTATGTGTTATTGGGGAGAAATCTGAAAAATTACATGATCGAGGTTGGCGGTATTGACTACTTGTAAGGTATCACTCGCTCCCTATTGAGATTGCCTAACCCTAGTAGAACTGAGCAATATGTCATTCAGCACACTTATAGGGATTCTTTCTAGGTTCTTCGAGCTGGGGTAACTCACGTTGAGATTATTGTAGGATATGAAAAGCATATTCTCAGTTTACAGGATTACCTCCGAGTGTTATTGCGTTATGGCGTGCTCGCATTTTTAACCCAACCTAAATAACTCTGCAATATAAAAAATGTTGCATCGTAGTCCTTCAGATAAAACCGAATTTGATCCGATCCATCAATACTTCATTTTCTTTGTAAATCGTAGCCTCTAAACGCATTTTGAAGTACGCTGAGCGAATTTTGTTCATAATATTGCAACTTTTAAAACTGTGATCACATGTACATTAGGGTGATAACTTTTTTTTGGACAACATTCTCCCCAGGGGTTTTCTATTGGCAAATATTGTATTAATGATAAAAAAAACTATTTCAGTTCAATTTGGTAAAAAAACCTTACGCACCGACAGCGATTTCTAAAATGCCTTTGATATATTAATATGTGAAAACAGATTTTTTTATATAAAAAACTGCAAAAAAATAGCGGAAATTAAAAGCAAATTTGGAAGAAAACTATTCCATTGACTCGAAAACGGACTTTACTATTGAAATCAGCATGCCTTAATTATATAGATGTGATGGTCAGACGCTGAGGCATCAAAAAAAGTTTTTTTTTTAACTTCGTTTGATTCAATACTTTAACGCGATTGGTGCGTACCCTTTTTTAACGATAGCGAAAAACTAAAAATGCAGTTCTTAATATTTGCCCATGCCCTACACGATTTTGTCTGGGGAGATTTGATATTTGCAAAAAATGCAAATATCAATGTACATGTGTAAAATACGTAGTTCGATATAGAAATAACATGAATGAAGCGTATTATTAGCTTATTTGGTTTAATATATATTTTATTATCTGTGATTCATCCTATAAAAAGCAGAGAAAGGTAACATTTTACATGTTTTTTGCGACAAATGCTGAAATAGAGCACAGTGTAAGATTTTACCAATTTAGGGAGACAAAATTATATATCTTAGACAATAATAAAGCTAGACCTATAAAATTTGGTAGAATATATTATTGGACCAATAATCATGGTAGGAATTAGACAACTGCCACGCCCACATCCCATATAATTTAAAAAATTTACTTATGATACGATTCTGGTTTAAAAGTTTTGGACAATTAAAGATAAACAAAAGTCAGTAATATGCTTAAAAAATGGGCGTGTCACTCGCAGAAAAATTGTTTCGTTTAAAAACTTAAATATGCATTTGAAGGTTTAAAAGTAATACTTGGTTCGTTTCAAAAGCATTGTTGAAAGTCATCAACACTACTCCATCCGATTTGCAAGGCGCAATTAGTGTATTCTCCTAAATAGTATAACAAAAAATTATTCTTTATTTTTTCAAAACTCGTTGTTCGCGTTTAGCAGCGGCTTAAAGTCTGCATTTTTTTATATACACCGTTCTAATTATTGAATGCGTAGTAGGATTTCAAAAATTTATATCTCATTTTAAAGCTTATTTTGTGGGAGATGTGATAAGCTTTAATATATACGTTTTTTTTTAAGGATAGAAAAACTTAAAAATGTCCTTGATTCGAGAATAATTCAAAATGCATAAATTTTTTCTTAAATTTTTATTTTTCAGATTAATCAATATGTCCCATAAACCATATAAAAATTTAAGATTGGGATAGCAATGGGTTAATTAGAAAAATTATTATTTTTAAATATTAATACGATTATATTTAACATAAAACAACACAATTTTCGAAACTTAAAAAAACGTTAAATTAAAATGAAAGAAGTCAAAAAATTAATTAAAAAATACAGTGATTTATGAACTCTTAAAAAAATTCTAAAATTTTTTTAAAATAATAGTTTTTCTAAGGAATTTAGTGCTAAATTGAATTTAGTGCTAAATCAGTCATCATCCCGTCAGCACCCGCCTTCGATAAAATGCCTTAAAAATATATTTAAGGAAACTTTTTAATTGTTCACAATCAACAAATGCAGAAGATCCACTGCCTGTTTTTCCACAAATATAGTCCACAGAAGGTCGAGTCTTTTATTTTCGGGTATTGCTAGCCATATTTAACAAATTTCGTTGTATGCAGTCGATTGTCGAATTTTAATAAAACCGGCAAGTTTCGTTTTAACTAGTCCCTTAAATTACACACAAAAAAATAAAAACCCATTTCAATTACGAAAACCACCGATTCAATAACTTTAATTGCTGAAATTCCGCCAACAACAAAAATTCCCAATTCAATTAGAAATTGATAGCTCTTGAATTTGCATTCAATTAAATAATAACTCATTTGATTAAAAAGTGATCAATATCGTATACCTTCCCAAAATCCAAAAAAAAGTGTTGTTGCCATACCAAGTGTTTCTATATAGACGTGTTGATGCCATACCAAATGTTTTAAAATTCTCATTTAGTTTGTAGATTTATTTATACTTATGTGAACAAATTCACACAAAAATTAGTTTTTTCTTTCTATTGAAGCGTAGGGGTTATGGCAAATTTTTTTTTTTGATTTGTTATTTGCAGAAATTAGCTCTTTTATTGAAGTATTTTTTTGGTTAAAATAATTTTTAATTTATTTTTTGCATTTTCTTTCTGTTTAAAAAAAATTTAACATTTTTATTAAACGAAATTAAACTTTAAAAATGACATTATCAATTTTATGATAATGTTTTAGAATAAATAAATAATCAGATTTAAACAACTGAAACTAAATTATTAAACTTAATAAAGTAATAAACCTAATAAGAATTTATATTTATTCTAATTGAAATGAATTTAAAATATTTATTACTAATACCACTAAATATAAACATTTATAAAAAACAACTACATTCATATTACAAAAAACAACAAAAATGTGTTAATGTTTGCTTTAGAACGATAATATAAAAAATGTCAAGCATATTTCGAATTTGAGCAAATATTTAATTGATTCAATTAATTTTCAATTGACAGCTTTTAAAATTTTCAACAAACCGATTTAATTGAAAAAAGTAGGGAAATATTTTTTTCTGTGTTAGATTCTTTAATTGTTTCTCTAAAGCAAATTTGGAGCTGGTCTGTTATCTTCCCTAAAACTTATCTCTTAGGGAATTTATTTTTTAGATTTCACTTAAGTTAGTTATTCTGTAATTAAAAAACACTAAAAATAGCTTTTAGATTCTAGAAACGCATTTATGCGATCAAAGCAGAGAGGAATCTGAGCTTTTAAATAAAAACTGAATTGTTTAAAAAGACGGTTCCAATAAAAAGATCAAAGCTTTTAAATATGGTAAATTTTAAGTAACTGTTTTTGTTATTTTTATTTCACTTACCAATATTCAAGTTCAGAGTACCGTTATTTTGTTGCTGTTGAAAAATTTTTCTAACTCTTGACATTTTCCTATTTAATAAGAAGTACTCTTTCATATTTGATTAAAATATTTATTAAAATTGAAAGTCAAAATACCGAGTTTTGTCCAGCTAGTTTAGACAAATCTTACACCGTGCGGTGGCTGGAAATTTAAAATTTTAGATTTTATTAAGTTGCTGAAAAAGTACTAAATTGTTTACGAGAAAAAAAGGTACCATCAAAAGTATGTAATGATTTTTCCATTCCTGCTTTCACCACATGAATTTGTCTAATGCATGACTGCAGATGTGTGGAAAAAGAGAGATAATGGAAATAGTATTTGTAGTTGCTATAATTATTATTACTGTTGCTGTTAAAGCAGCTAATAGTGATGCGAACTTGGAGCTTACGTTCTATTTATGGTGCTTTTTGATGATGCAGTAAAACAAAAATTACAATCAAATGTCACTTGTTCGCTAAATTTCAAATGTTTTTTTCTATTAAAACTGATGCGAAAAAAACTTTTCTGGCAACTTATATTATTAAATAAAACTTTAGTCATATTTATAATTGTTTATGCCTTTTTAACCCTCTTAATTGTCTTAAGCTCTTTTGCAATTAAATTTGTTAAATCAGGTGCTCGACAAGAAAAATAAACAATTGTATCGATACTGTTTCTTACTTTAACCATTTACCTCAATTTTCGATCTTATTTTTGTCCAAAAGACAATAATTTTGACTACTTCTGTTTATGATTTTTGAACATGATTGCATTACAAAGACATTAAAACATAAACTTTTATTACTGGAGACAATGGAGATAATAAAGTTCGAAAATGGAGATAATAAAGTTCGAAAATTGAGGTAAATGATAGTGAAATAATCTCCACAAAATTATATTTCGTCTCCTACTTTAGGGGATATGAGCCAAAATAGGTTTAGAGTGCATCTCGAAAACTAACGCATAAAAAAGAGAAGGATTGAATATAAATTATTCTTCTTATCGAAATAAAACTGCAATCCAAAAATTAATTTGTTAATATGTGACGATTATCGTTTTTCTTGTGCAAACTTAAACGCTTTTCTGCTAATGCTAATTTTCTTCTTTCTGCCAAATTTTATAAAAATTCGTATATTTAAGTTATAAAAAAATATCTTTTAAGGATATCCTGATAGAATCCTGTGTGTTTTTGGACTTCCAAACAGTGCACGAAACACATGTAGTATATTTTATTTTCTTTCGTAATAAATTAACTTTTGAGTGCAAAATGAAGGCTGCCTGGAGGCATCCTTACCTGTTAAAGTGTTAAGCCAAAAGTAACGTCCTTTAACAATTACTGCTGAGCTTTTTATACTCTCAAAAAGTTGGCATCACTGACATTGCTAGATATTAATGCCTCAACCAAAATTCACTACTTTAGAATATACCATTGTATTAAATTACCCAGCAAACAAGTAACAGTAGGGTAGGTTGAAAAAATGGAATTAAAAATGATGATACCCTTTACAACCGGCGCATGTCCAAAAAAAAGGACTACACTCTCTCTGCTGCTTTTACAAGTTACTGTGAGTCCGCACGACATATTCAAAATAGGTGTGTCCTCAGCGTTGAATGCCTTTTGAGAATACCAAGTTCTCTTTTACTTAGGTTCAAAAGTTCCTTAGTTTCCATCCTATCCGGGGGTCCTTATAGCTAGGATTATAGTTAGGACCCCGGACGCAATAACAGTTCTTTCACGTAATTCGGCCCTAAAAGCCTGAATTGGTTTCGCATTCTCCAGTTGACAGTGTCCAGAGGAGAATCTTCCCTGGCTAAATTGTCAGCTATCTCGTTCGCTGCGAAATCACTATGCCCCGGGGACGCATATGATTTCAATTCTGCCGCTGGTTGTTGGCTGACTTTACAGAGTTCGAAGTTATTGCTTGAATAGCTGAATGGCTATCCGTAAAGATCTTTATATTTCCGGTGATTCCTTCCATTGCGATATTGCTCTGATCTCCGACTGAAAGATGGTATAACAAATAACATTAATGAAACTTTATTTTGTTTTAATAATCCAATATCAAACAATGTCACATTGACACTTACATTCCTAAAGTTTTTATTACTGTTTGTTGGGTATTGTTTAATACATTTTTATTTGTTGACTTATTATTGTTATAGAGAGATTATTGCATTGCAATTTCTCTTTATGCTTAAAATTCTATTCGGCATTATTTCAGAGTATTTAGTTCAAATACTGTATGTAGGTTTAAGCAAATATACACATTTACAATAGCTACTATACACATACAGTGTCGCGCAAAACAAAACCAACAAAACATACGTAAATCTTTGCAAACGCTAACTTTAAAAATATTGTTGTTTTTAAAAAAAAAAAACCGAGTAGAAGTTGGAAAAGGTAAAAAAATATTTAAATTTCAATTGTTATATACTCGTATATAGAAAAAGTACCATAACTTTGTCAATTTTTCAACCGATTTTAACATATGAAGGTTCGATATTGAGGAATATTGTTGCTTTAAAAAAAGAATCGAAAGAAACCCTCGTAGAAGTTGGAAAAGGTAAAAAAAAAATTTAAATTTCAATTGTTATTAATATTAATAATATAAAGAAACTATATACATTTGGAAAGACCATTTAATTTTTTTTAACTGATTGAGTTACAAATGTTTAAAGGCACCAGTCGCAAAAAATACTCTTTTACCGTTATTTCGGAAATTTGAGGGTATATTGAAACTTCTCAAACCGGTTTTGTAATACACTCATCTAGACTTACAACCTACACTAACTAGGTCACGTCAAAAGTGATTGCAATTTTTTGTTTTTTGTAGCAGCGTAAAATTAATTTTGACCCTGTTAATAACTTCGTTGAAGAGAAAGAGTTACATTTTTTTAAATAAATTCATAATAGTTGTTAGTGTCCGACCGAACAGTTCGGCCAGAAAATGCATTTGGTCTGTATTTGGTATTTTAAAGCATTATGGACAAATTTGGCGGATGTAAAAATGTTTATTGGCCTGATTAGATGATATTTTGAGTGTCAAATTTGAAGAAAAGTGTAGTTAAGCAATGAATTCACTGTTCGGCCTCAGAAAGTTCGGCCAAATTGAAAATAGTTCGGCGGCCGAACTTTTAACTTTATAGCTAAAATTCGGCTTTTCTCTTAAATTTTATACACAAAATCGAATCAAATCGGCTCAACAAACATGTTTCCAATACCAAAAATTTGTCATCATTGCCTCTAGATATCAAAAAACTGACAAAATATAGTTTTTTGGCCGAACTGTTCGGTCGGACACTAATAATTGTACCTTTTCTTAAACAAAGTTTGTATGGCCAACTGTTCGGAAGCAATATTTGGATTTTTCGTAACTATTAACAATTACATATATATTATTGTAACTGATTTGATATTATTATAATTCCCGGTTATATAAGTTTACGATTTCAAGGTAAAAAAAAATTGAACAAATTTACGGCCTGAGTACAAAATTATTCAAAATCTGATTTAGTGAATTTTTGAAGCTTCAAATAATTGAACATAAGTTAAATAAATGTATTTTACCAAAAATAATTAAAAAAGATTATCAAATTTTTATTTTCATAAAACAGCAAAACTTTTCCAATTTGTTGCTTTTGTTTTGCACATGCTCACAATGGGAGAATCCATCTTTTTGTTTGCCTTATCCCACATACATATATATTTTGCTCAGTTTTGTTTTATACTTTCTACATAATCTATTTAATAGTATAAATCTTTTTCAAATTTTTTTTTCTAACCGACTTGTAAGATGAAATATTTCAAAAGAAATATTTACGTATGTTTTGTTGCTTTGTTTTGCGCTACACTGTATATGGTAGTTTTGATACTTTGAACGACTGACTTTATGTCTATCTAGGTAGTTGACTAACTAACTCACTGACTGACTGTGTGGTGTTGAGTTGGAAACTGTTTTTTTTTTCTTCTGTAACGTCAACGTCCCCAAAGGCAATCATAGAAAATATGTTTGCGGTAATATATATATTTTGTATAAAAGTTTTAAATTTTTGCTACACTTAGAAAAATCTGGCTTATCTGGTTATAATACTGGCCTTATTCAATATGTAAAAATAGGTAGTCTCATCCTCAAAGACTTCATAATTTATTAAATAATATTTTAATTCTTTGTACATGTTTTCGCACAGGTAACTAAATTACTAACAGTAGATCCTTGTCTGCTCGTCCTTTGCTTTTAAATGAGTGATTTTGGACAACACATTTCCAAGTGCTTAAGAATTATTATCCTCAATACGATATGATTATGTTTATAATATAGATGGTAACCGATTCGATGTGGTTATCGGTATGGGTGACGGTAACGCTATTTTGTTTTATTTTGGAAACTGTATTTTAGGGGTAACGATATTTCAGTTATATCGCTAACGGGTTTTTAGCCCTAACGGTATTTTACTTGTTTCGGTAACTTTATTTTATCGGCAACGAGAAAAATTTTCTTTATTTCTCAACATATTCTCGTCTTGGCTTGATACACTTTTCCCAGCAAGTTTCAATAGCTTCGATACCCTGTTTTTAGTAAAAACTGTCTAGCGTCTTTAAATAGAAATCTACCTCAGACTCCACTTCATCTTTTACCGCAGAGCCATTTTTTGAAGTTTGGAAATAAAAAATAATCCAAAGGAGCTAAATCTGGCGAATAAGGTGCGTGATTGATTTGGGCCATCGCAATAGTGAATGTGTCTTCAATTGTGCACAGCTTTCCCATCTCCAAATTTTCGCCCAATATGCGATGTATAGCACTTTTTGAAATGCCTATCATTCAGTCAGCTCACTCACCTTCAACCGGCGATCATCCAATACCATTTTAACCGTTTCTGGCGTGGATACCTCAAGTGGTTAACTACTATGGTTTTCGTCTTGGCAGCTCGAACGGCCTCGTTTAAATTCTAACACTCAATATTTTATAGTCGTAAATGAAGGAGCAGACTCCCCCAGAGTTGAATCTGGCTTGGCTTTAATATTAATTGGAAAATATTTAATAACATAACGATAATTTTTTTTTTTCATGTTTACAAATTCATTGAGATTGTTTATTTTAGATGACTCAAACAAAAAAATACTAAACAGCGTGGTGCCTTGAACCTTAAGACATATGCTTTAAAAGGTTCCCACTTTTCGCCAAAATAATTTTTTTCGAACTACACACAGAGAAAAATTTAACTATTTGCCAACTGAAATTCGGTTATTACAACTCAAATTCGGTTATTACGAATTTCAGACGGTTGGCACAACTTAACATTAGTTTTCACAACAAAGTGCGGTTAATTCAACTGAATTTTAGTTGCAGCACCCAAATATTAATAAATCTAATGTGAATATCGTTGTACTAACAGAATGTACAAGTTGTTACCATTAATATACACTTTTCAATTCGGTTGGCACTTTATTTCTCTGTGTGTACTGCCGTCATCTGTTTGTTAGGTTGGATAATTTTGGGTCCTCAATCGTTTATATTTACAGCGATTATTTTTTATGATCTTGTCAGATTATTTTGGTAAGGTATTTTAAGGACAACGATAGTCAATTGAAAGGTGTTTGAATCCTTAACGGTATTTTAGCGGTATTGCCCTTTCAAAGTTCACAAAAAAATTTTAAGCAAATCTTCAAAGTTTGGTCAAATCAACAAAAAATTAAATTATTATGGTATGAAAACTACAAATTTTGCAAACTGGTCACTTTATTGGAAACACGATGTATGTAAAACTGGCCTATTTTTGAAACACAGTTAGGCAAGCTTGAATTGGAGCCCGCCAGAATACGAGTACACTCGGATGCTATCGAAGCCTAATGAAACTTTGATGTGTGATCATAAAATTTACGTCTCTAAGTTTTTTCTTCTCTAAAAAATGTTTTATTAGGTTGGGCGTGGCACAGTGGGGATAATTGAACTTTTTTTGAGCAAATTTTCCTACAGCCCACAGTTTTAAACAAATTTGAAAAAATATAAATTGGAAAATTTGCTGACTAAATTCCAGATCGATTCCTCATTTATATCCTTAATAAATCTTCAAAATGTGCGAAATTTCCATTGTTGTTTTGATATTTCGTTGATAAAATATTTTGCAATATTTTGGGTGACCCTCACAAACTTGATTTGAAAAGTTTTAAAATTTTTTTATTTTAAAAATAAATATATGAGACATTTGTACTCGATGTGCGTCTTGAAAGCATGGCCCGATTTCGATCAGTAGTGAAGTTTTAGAAGTAGTGTCAATATTCCGACCCGCACACCTTAAAATTAAAAAAAAAAAAAAAAACGCTTGCCACCCTAATGCGAATGCAATATATCTGACAATTTTTTGGGGTTTTAACATATTCAGAGCAAATTTGAGTCAAACATTCACAATTTACCTTAATTTTTACATTTAATTTTTTTTCCGGTCACGTTTTCTTTCGTGAATTTGCGTGATTCATGTAAGTAGAAAAAAAATCATCGTGAGTGAGTGTGTGTGAGTGGAATTTTTTTCTCGTGAGCGGAAGTGGGTGTGGGTCAAAATTCACTTACGTGCCCATCTCTAATTCTTTAAAAAAAATTAATAATGTTAACGTTTTTCAATAAAATTTTTAAAAAAATGTGAATCACTTTTGCACAAATTTAAAATTTTAGTTTTTAAGTTTTGACTCCAAAACGGTCTAAGATAATAATGACATGAAGTAAACACAATATTATTTCCATTTTTATAGCTAAACTGAAATATTATTTTAACATGTAATCGGCCAAAAACAAGAAAAAAAAGTCTGGTCAAAAAAAGAAAATTAAAATTTTCAAAAGCAATTATCTCTGTTACTGTAAAAGATTGAATGTAATTGTTTTAAGATTTTTCATTTATCTAACCTAATGCATTACCTTACCTAATGCAATCTTTGAAATTGGTACATAATTGTAGAAGTTACAGTCCTGATATATGAGATGTATGATTTTCTCAAAATTTTGTTTATGTTTATCCATGGTCCAAATAAAATAGTGTACTCCTTCTATTTTTGTCCATTCGCTATATGGGAACGAAGCACTGTGAGTAGGTCTGAAATTATTAATGATATAAAACAATTTCAGAAGTGAATAATTATAAGATGTAATTGACGTCGCCCAAGTCTGATTTCTCTGTTTGGTTTTCATATTTTCTGTCCTTTTAATTATCCCGTTGTTATAATTAGAATAAGTAATTACAGTCGGGCATCGATTATCCGTGATGGTCGAGACCAGAAGCATTACGGATGATCGATTTTCACGGTTAATCGAATAATAATTTTGATTATACAGTTTTTTTTTTTAATATTATTATTACACAGTGCAACACATAAATTGGTTCCTCTTTCGTACCCGGTTTTTTTTGAAGTGTATATCGAAACTAAAAAAAATCCGCAAAGGACTTGGCCAGATTACATCGAAATTTTTTTTTTGGACACCCTAAGTTTTTGCACCCAAACATGATTTTTTTAAAAAAGGAAAATTTTTATGGAATCCATATATCATAAACCGTTCGGAATTTTGTTTTTATGTCTTTGGCAAAGTTGTAGATCCAAACCAAAGCAAAAAAATTCTCATATGGACCGACCCAAAAAAATTCCATCCACTGCATCAAAATTGCAAAAAATTGGGAAAAAATGCTATTTTTTTATGATAATATGGAAATAGCCAAACTTTAAAATCCAATTTTAAAATCCTGTTTAGGAACTGGATTTAGAGATGTGCCTTTGGATCCTCTTTCTTCTTGTAGTAGTGCAGAGTCAGATCATGACCTTGAACCACCACCAAAAATATTTAAACCTTAACAGGCGTGAGTAGCAATGGTATGTTATTTATTTATTCTGTTAAAATTATATATTTTCTTATTTTAGTTCTGTTCGACAAACGTTACCTCGCGAACCCGCTTTGACTCCATCTTACCAAAAAGCGTTTTTATTAACAAAAATTCGGTAAATGAGAGCGTGATAAGAAAGTAATTGTGTTTCTCATTTTACCAGAAGTTACTATACTTTTTTCGGGTAAAATCGTAGCAGAATAAAATCATCGGCAGTTAATAATACACATGTTTTGCATTTGTATAAATAAACAAAAAAACTTAAACAAAAAATAAAAAAAAAATTATGAAATTGTTAATTGCGTTATAAAATAATTACTTTTTATTAATAAAATAAATATATTCATTTTTTCAAAAACATATCAGCATTACAACAATAAAATGTTTAAAAGGTAACAACAAAAACGGCATTAACCTATATAGTCTTTCTTTGTCGAAACGACAAACATTGGCTATGCAAAATAAGTGTGAGCAAAAAGATGTGCTTTCTAGGGTTAAGGAATGTTCGTATTAAGATGACATGTACTAGAGAGTTGTTTATATTGTTGTTAGATATAATTTAGCTGAAGAAAGATTTCTTAAATTCCCAGTATTTAAGCCATTTCAGGACAAAATCATGAAAAAATCATAAAAAAAATAGCATTTTTTCCCAATTTTTTGCAATTTTGATGCAGTGGATGCAATTTTTTTGGGTCGGTCCATATGAGAATTTTTTTGCTTTGGTTTGGATCTACAACTTTGCCAAAGACATAAAAACAAAATTCCGAACGGTTTATGATATATGGATTCCATAAAAATTTTCCTTTTTTAAAATCATGTTTGGGTGCAAAAACTTAGGGTGTCCAAAAAAAAAAATTTCGATGTAATCTGGCCAAGTCCTTTGCGGATTTTTTTTAGTTTCGATATACACTTCAAAAAAAAACGGGTATGAAGGAGGAACCAAACGATGACCTTAAAAATGCTGCACTGTGTTATTTAACAAGTGAACATTGGTGTACATACATATTTACATTAAAAAAAATTAATTCAAGAAGTTTATGTACATTTTTAAATTAAATAAGTATGTGCTTTTCAATCCAACTAACTAAAAAAATTCTGCCATCACGGATAATAGAGGTAATCACGGTTAATCGTAGCAAAGAATTTGAAAACATTGCAAACAAAAAACAATAAGACTGATCTTTGGCCATCACGGTTAATCGGGGTTGCCGGTTAACCTTATCACGGATAATCGAGGCCCGACTGTATATAAATGGCTTTAAAAGTTTTTTAAAACAATATTGGAGGGTGTTTTCAATTTGGGACATTTTAATATCAAAATTTTACTTGTTTTTTCTCTCCGTGTATATTACTTACGTTGCGTGGCAATGCGTTTACTGGAAAAATTTATGTTAGCGATACTTTAATATTCAATGAAAAACTAACAACATCAGCAGCATCCATATTTGGTACTAGTCCCAAAGCCAGCATCAACAACATTGTTGCCGTGATATATTCTTTTTTTTTTGTTTTGTTGTTGTTGCTTCTTTTCATGACGTTATGCCAGAAGTAGTATTGCAATATTTTAACCATCCATCCAATATACTCTACTTGACGAAGACTACCTTTACAATGGCACTCCATCGTCTACGGATTCGTTTAAATTAACGACGAATATTTAAACATGTAGAAATGTGTATTATTTATACAAGCCAGGTATGGAAAATTCAGTGTTATAAATTTATCTGTACATTTTCACCATTTAAAGCATCACAATAAAATGTCGAAGGATTTTATACATTTTAACCTGTTAACTGGTTTTGCAGCAGAAATAAATTTATAAATTTGTATTTAACAAAAAAAAAAAAAAGTTCAGTATATTTTAAAAAATTGCCTCAAAATCTTTAAAACAATAGTTTAGACTCTAGACTATGTTTGCAGATAAGGGGTTGTAACAAAGTTTTTTTTTTTTTGGACTCTCAACGAATCCAATTACAATGATCGAATCGGAGACTTACACACAGAAGAAAAAGTGCCAACCCAATTAATATACGTATTTTGGTTGTTACAACTAATACATTCTGTCAGTACAACCATAATCAAATGAGATTCTTGAATGTTTTGGTCGTTGTAAATAAAAATCAGTTGCATTAACCGATTGTGGTTTTGAAAATTAATATTTAGTTGTCACGACCATTTGCGGTTGTAATAACCGCCTTTCAGTTGGAAACTAACAAAATATTTGTCTGTGTGTATTTTTTGAAGCTGGCAGACCAAATTCCGGTATGCCAAATCCAGGGGTGATAAACGTTTTTCTGGGTTAGCGTTAAAAAAAAATTTTATTTTATTACGAAAATTGTAGTTAAAAGAACTGATTTTTCGACAATTTGTTTTACACGGATTGTGTGGCAATCGAATTTCTGTTGTACCTTCTAATCTATTTTTAGATAAATATCTTTATTTTAATTTTAAACTAAAAAATATTCAAGGCTGAAATTTGAAAACACAAATCTAGAGAAAAAGTAACTGTCTGACAAACGGGAGGTCGCTGGTTCGAGCACAGTTCGCGGCATAAAAAAATTTTATTAATAAAATAAATTTGTGGAACGCTTGCAAATATATTTATAGAATATAAACATAAAATATTGAATTGATACAATAAAAATTCGAATTTTGTAAATAATTGTCGGTTGTTAAAATAGTATTAAAAATTAAAAGCAGTGATAGGAAAGTACGTGGAAATTGAAAAATTCGGTTGCAACTACAAAACTGTTTTCCGTGTGTATGCAGTGGATAAACCAAAACTAAACTATTAATAGATAGACGGCAAAAGATGGTACTGCTCAAGTTGATTCCCATGTTGAATTTCTTTTGGTTCGTTGATATACGAGGGCGGTCCCAAAATTAGCCGACTTGACGTATAAATGGCGGCAGTAGTTTGAAAAATCGGCATCGAAGCTATTGAATATCGCTGGGAAATGTGTA
This sequence comes from Delia radicum, assembly GCA_021234595.1. NCBI lineage: Eukaryota > Metazoa > Arthropoda > Insecta > Diptera > Anthomyiidae > Delia > Delia radicum. The sequence goes on from CM037853.1 coordinate 195,038,313, forward strand.
TCGAGATAAAAGAAGATTCTTCAGTTTTATTAGTTTTTTGTTTTTATATACATCGAGATTATTTTCAATTTATAAGGAGCATTCAGCATCCGTATATTTACGAAAATAAAGCAAATCAAACATATTAGCTAGGTTGATACTAGTATTTTGATCTGGCTGAAGATCTCATCAGAACCTTAAGTTTTAGAAAAGCTAGAGCCCCCATAATAGGTTGAGAAATAAAGAAAAATTTTCCCAAATTTGTTGTGTTTTCTTTGTTAGGGTCGGCTAATTTTGGGACCGCCCTAAATTTCAAAATTTTTGATATTGATGAAACTGATGAAACTATTAAAACTAGTTAATTAAAATTTGCAAAAAAAAATCGCCAAAATTTGCTGGAAAAATCGCTAAAACTAAAAAAATAAATAAATAAAATTGGCAAAACTGCCAAATTTAAAAAAAACCGTCAACATTAAAAAATTGAAAAAATCGTCAAAATTTAAAAAAATCGCCAAAATTGAAAAAAAAAACCATCAAATTAAAAAAAAAAACGCCAAAATAAAAAAAAAAATACCGAAATTAAAAAAATCTGAATAGTTAAAAAAAGAAACGCCAAAAGTGGGAAACATTTGTCTAAATTAAAAAAAAAATCGGTAAAATTAAAAAATAAAATCAAATTTGAAAAAGTCGACAAAATTAAAAATCTCGGTAATATTTGAAAAATACCAAAAAATTTGATAAAATCAACAAAATTTATAAAAATCGCTAAATTTAAAAAAACGCCTAAATTTAAAAAAACTCGCAAAAATTAAAAAGAAAAACTCCAAAAGTTGAAAAAAGCGCTAACATTTTAAAAATAATCATTTTTAATTTTTGTAATATTTTTTTTTTTTTCAATTTTGGCAAGTTTATTTAATCAAGTCTGAATTTGCTGTTGGCCAAAAACTGAGGATGCCTTTTTTTGGGTGGTGCACTGATTTTCAAATCTTTTGAGGTCCTTAAAAAAAAAATTGGTAGTCAAAATGGCCAAACCGAGTACAGGGTTTTACTAACCTTTGGTAGTACAATCGAACCTATACTGTCGAGTCCGTGAATTTTTTTCACTGTTGCACTGTGTTATTATTCCTAAAGCAATTGAGGTTTTTGTGTACTTTGTTATTTTCAAAAATGGATGCTGAAGGTTTAAAAAAATAACTTTGGATTCACAGATCTCTTTACACTTAAGCTAATGATTGTAATGGATATCTGCAGAAACTTTTAAAATTTAGCAACAATTGTAATTTTGAAAATTTTTTTACATGTTCAACTTTAAACCGCCCTAGCTGAAATTGATGCACGTGAAGGGACTTAAGTTTATTATATCTAGTTTTTCAAGTCTACAAAGCGTCATGGATGTGCCAATTAAAAAATTTATTTTTTTTAACCCCAAATATTAAAAAAAAATTTTAAAAATGTCCATATACTTGATCAAATCATTAGTTGTTGTTCTAGACCTAGTCGCTTACTTCAAAAGTGCGGCACTACCTATTTCCTCTTATGATCCTATGATCTTATGATCCTCTTGCATTTATTAACAGTTAGTGTTGTTTCTTAGTGGAAATTTCTTACTTTTGTCCCCTCTATTACATACCCAAGTTTATTGGGTGTTCGGTGGTACGCCCAGGATACCGTTCTTTATAATCCTAAACCAGGAAGTGCAACACATTAGCCAACATTCCCTTATCACATTTTTTTGGAGTACATTTTTTAATCCTATGAACAATAGAACTAGTATTTCGCAAACTTCACACATCATGAACATGAGATTGGGCTCTGAAAAGAAAAAATTCAGCGCAATCGGATTTTTATCTTTAGAATGAGAATTATGTTCAAAAAAGTAAAGTCAACAAAAATAGAATAAGGAAGAAAAAAAATAGAAAATTTAATTCATTCAAAGGTCTGTCCACTCTAGATGAGTGTATACTATTTGTTGGGAAAAAAGCAATTGAATATTTTTTTGTACTCAATTTTTTCCAACTTTTCTTTTGCAAGTCTATGCTTTTGCTTTGCTGGTGCGTTCATTAAACCCAATAGCTGTAGGCATTTTAAAATGATAATAGACAGGAGTTGCGGGAACATGCCAGCCAGCCAACCTCATTTTACGTTTCTTCTTTCTTTCATCATAAAATATATTTTATATACTATTCATTACGTGTAAATATATAACTGAATTTATTATACTGAGAATGTCATAAACTTTACTATGTATAAAGTTCTTTGAAATAATTCATTAATTTATTTAATTTTTTAATACCGAACTTAAATTTTTAAGTGATATAGAACATATTACATCCAGAGAAGACAAAAAATGTCAAAATATGAGGTGTTTATGGCAAAAAAATATTGTAAAAAGGCAATAAATAGCAAAACTACAAAAAAGGAGAAAAGATTAAACTTTTTTTTTTTAAAGAAAAAGTAAAACAAATTGAGGAAAAAGCGCTTAAAGCAAGGAATGTCTGAAAAAAGCAATTTGAAAGCTCAACAATTTCAATAAATTAATTTTTTAAACACAAAAATCAAAAAATGGCAAAAAAGCAAATATGAGTAAAACTGGCAAAAAAAGCCTATTTGTCTTTCATAATTATATCTCTCATATATTCTCTCTTCATATATTTACTCATAACTTTTGAACCCCGAGTTCGATTTAGTTTGATTTTTCATTAAATTTACGTGATATAGACAAAACCCCGGGACTCGTAAACTTAATTTTGGGTAGTAGAATCAATGTAATGACCTTTGACTTATACTCCCATATGTTAGTTTAGTGCAGACATGGGCGGCGTCAATTAAATTTCACAATCATTGACTTTGACTTTTTTCAATATCAATACTAATTTCAGACCTATGTTCACACTTCTGTGCTGAAACGCTTCCTTATGAAATTTGTAACATTTTAAATACCTAACATGGGGATTAGTAACAACATCTGAGTATTTAATTGCAGGGCAATTACTCAATTACACCCAATTACATGTAATTCAACGTAAAAAAGTAATTGGTCTGCAATTAAACAAACAAATATTGGTATTATGTCCGATGTCTGGTATTGGCAAAATTGAAAACTTTCCAAGGAAGCGTTTAAGCCAACACGTGTGAGCGTAGGTCTGAAATTATTACTTATATGACAAATTTAACTAGGGTTTAGTGTCATAGGATTCCAATTCTTCTATATTAGAAACCATCGGCTCAACATGGGCGGCCATAATTTTTAGAGTTGAGTTTTGACAAATGAACAATAAATAAAGTCATTTCAAACTTAAAATATAATGAAAATATCGCTTTAGACAATGCAAACTTAAAAATGAAATATCCCTTAATTTTGAATTAGCCTCTTAACGGATTCTGTTAACCAAAAATAAGATTACGTGTCCTGGAGTTTTGCTGCGTCATTGCAATATTTGACATGATACTTTATAATCAATGCAATAAACAATGCAATAATCAATTCGGTGGGTTCTACCAAAACCCTATTTTAATTGTATATTCGATTGGGAAACCCGTATTTTCAGTTACCACTTTTGATTATCGACAATTTTTAAATAATTTTGATAGCTGGTACCATTTTCTTAGCATTTTCACTAAATAAACGGTTGATTCTACCGTACACAATTACTAACCGAATTTTTTTTTGAAAAGTTGAAGGAAAATACGAATAATTGTATAATAGGATTGTCTTTTAGTTCCTGTTCCCTCTTTTTAATTGCCAGTACAGTAACTCCTAATGAAATAACGTCTAACCAAATAAATTTAAATTGTTTTGACCGATTTCCAAGCAATCTTTTTTCTGGGTGCACGTTTTTGATTCTAGCTAAATCAATATTTATCTTGAATGCCATTTTTTGAAAGCCCAAATTTTGTAAAAACAATTTTTGAAAAAAAAATTTTAAAAATTTACATTTAAAAATGAAAGTGATTAAAACGAAGTTTTGAGTAAACATTCCTTGTTTTGGGATATAAGTATAAGAAGTCGATGGTGACGATTTTGACAAATTTTTTTTTTATCAAATTGGGTCGGTATTAAAAAAAACATATTTGCAATACAACTACCACACCCGACCACCTATTCTGGGCGTGTTCAAAATTTCCATAGAAATAAAACTGTATTTTTAATTAATTTCTTCCACAAAGAATTTATTCTTCCAAGACCCATTCTAAAATGTTGTTTTTCCCCTTTTATTTATTGTATTTTTTTAATTATCTAAAACACACACACATGAAAAGAGTTACCATATTAAATTGTTGTCGTTATTGTGGTGTTATAAGATGACATTTATCATGTATATACATTAGGGCGTCAGATATTTGGTAAACTATAGAATTTCGGTATGTGCATCACCCTATTTTTTTTTTTTTTTACAAATAACCACAGAAGTACCTTAAGGTCGTCAAAAAAAAAAAAGTTGAAATTCGCAAGATCCACAACCCTTAAAATGTGTCATTATGGAAATAAATATGGTTTGACCAAAAATCTCAAAAAATGTTTTGTTTAGAGGACGCAGACGCAGAAGCTTCAACTTAGTACTGGTTCTATTATTTTATTTGAATCAAAAAATAAATAATAATGAGAAAAAATTAATAATAATTATTATGATCGTCTCACGACCAAATCTTATATATACATATTTTTACAAATATAAAATCCAAATTTAAAACGGAGTCGCGGAATTCTCGAAAATGGAAAAAGTGTACAACTTTGACCAAGTGGTTTTCATATAATTACCGAGTGATAATTATTTTTTTGCATGGATATATTACTGTGGAATGTCCTCTATGTAAGATACAATTTTTGTAAAAAAAAAATTTGTATTTTTACGTACCATTTTTTAAAAAACCGCGAATAACTTAAAGGCTTTGTAGTAATTAAATGTGCTAAAGTCCCAAAACTTATTTAACAAATTGTGAAAAGCAATCTGATGTAGGCGTGTCCCTATCCGGATTTCATTCCTGCCCAAGGAAATCTTCAGGGGACTTTGTTATTAGAATTTCTAGAGATATTTGTTATGTTAAATCACAAACTCAATGAGAATTTCTTGTCCTCGTCTAGGAGCGAGATTCAAAATTTAAAATATCAAAGAAAAAACAAAAACAACAACAAAAAATTGTCACAATTGGCTTTGTCATCTTCCAAATACTACTCTGTTTTTTTGACAGACCTAACAATGTAGTGACGTTTATTCAAGTAAATGAACAATAGAAAATCATATGTTTTCTATTAGTGTCAGTTACATTTAAATTTGCACAAGCACCTGCATATTTGTTATTTAAATTTATTTTCATCGGGATAAACATTAATTGCATTTATAGTAATTAAATGTGCTAAAATCCCAAAACTTATTTAACAAATTGTGAAAAGCAATCTGATGTAGGCGTTTGATTTTTTTTGTATTTTGATTTCATCTGCACGTAAATTTAGACTAGATTGAAAAATTTTGTTAGCGACATTTTATAATCAGTATTTATTATTAAAATCTCAAAAGTAAACGGCCTTTCTGATTTGGAAAAAGTGTGTCTCTTTACAACCCAAAAACTATCAATATCCAAAATTTCACGATTAATTAGCCGAAGTCGAAGGGGAATCTCCAATTTTTGAATGATAAGGAAAATTAGGGATCAAAAAGAAAAGTGGAAGAAAATCCAAGTTGTCGAATTGGGATACGCGGAGGATTTTAAACGATGCAAGTAATGCTACCATAATCTGCAGAGAGCTCCCAACAGCTTGGAAAGTTGTTAATGCATCCGAAAATATTGTTGTGAAGTAAAATGAACATAGCATAGAGTTCGCAGAGTGAAACATGACCACAAATTGGAACACAATATGCCAAAATTTCGATATAATTTTTTTTTTAAATTAGTCATTTCTTTCACTCAATGTGATATTTTTGGACAAAAAAAAAGGAATTTGGATGGACCTGACGCAAATAGCCACTATTGGCGCTTCCTACGTAAATAAAAACCATACTTCTCACGTCGCAATTTTGGTGGCGGTAATGTCATGATGTGGGGTGGGGTGCGTTTTCTTCAGCTGTACGTTTTAAATTTAGTCAATATTATTAAGAATGAATATTTCTGATTACACTGCAGTATTGCAATGCAGTTTGGTGCGATTTTTACAAGACCACCCCAATGTGAACTGGATTTTCATGGATGACAATGCAATAATTTATACCAGCAACAAAATTAAAATGTGTTTTTGGGAAAAAAAAAACATTCCACTTCTTGACTGTCCTGCATGCTTACCAGATCTGAATCCTATAGAAATTCAATGTGGTATATTGGTAAGGTTTACGCCAATGAGGGGCAATTTACCACTATGGATGAGCAAAAATTCGCAATTTAACAGAGTGGTCAACTTTGGACATAAACTTGGACAATATTGGTCACCTTTATGTAATGCAATACTTTCATTTGAAAGGTCTTAGTCCTACCAATATTAAAGCTGAGCTAGATTCTATTCTGGGGTACTATACAATATTGGTTGGGGTACTATACAATATTGGAGTTTAAACGCGGCCGTACGAGCTGCCAAGACGAACACCGTAGTTGTCGAACAATTGAGGTCTCCACACCAGAAACGGTTAAAAAAAACCCAAAATGGTATTTGATGATCGTCGGCTGAAGGTGCGCTAGCTGGCTGAAATGATAGGCATTTCAAAAAGTGCTGTACATCGCATATTGACCGAACATTTGGAGATGAGAAAGCTGTGCGAAGGTGGTTTGCCTCTTTTACTCACAATAGTTAGAACAAAAACAGCGTCGTGAAGATGCAATAAGCCGAGTTTTTGCATCGACTCATAACCATGGATGAGTTTTTAAAAATAAAAAATTTTTAAAAATAAAAAATTTTAAAAATAAAAAATTTTTAAAAATAAAAAATTTTTAAAAATAAAAAATTTTTAAAAATAAAAAATTTTTAAAAATAAAAAAATTTTAAAAATAAAAAATTTTAAAAATAAAAAATTTTTAAAAATAAAAAATTTTTAAAAATAAAAAATTTTTAAAAATAAAAAATTCAAAATTTTAAAAATTAAAAAAAAAAAAATTAAATAAAAAATTAAAAAAAAAAAATTAAAAAAAACATTCTCGAAAAAAAAAATTATACAGGGTGTCTGGTGGCAAAATTATATTTTTAAATACGGTTATTTCAGAAAGTAATAAACGGTGCGATTGTGCGGATTTGTCAGTCACGATGTCGCAGTGGTAGAGAAATTAGCACAATTGAACCAAGTTTACTGCAGCGTATGGCGCAGAACACAAGGCTCCGTTTTTAACAGTGTGTTCAACTCGACGGAAGACATCTAGATGACATACTCTTTAAAAAATAAAATCCGCATTTCCATTCTATCGTTCAATGATCTTAATAAAACTTTGTGTGAATTATTACGTTTTTTATTTAAGTTTGAAAATATAAATCTGCTACCAGACACCCTGTATTATAATAAAATTTCATACTTTTAAATTTAAGGCTGCTGATAATTAATTTTTTCAAAAATCCAATAATTTGATCCCAGTGTGCCGTAGTTTTAAATTGTCCGATTTGGCTAAAACTTTAACTATATGCTTTTAAGATAATATGAACAAAATAGGCACATGTCGGAATTCACCATTTGATCAATATAGTTGCCACCCTAAAGTACATATATATATTGTTGTGAAAAGCTTCTTTAAACTTCTTCTTGTGTAAATTAATTTAAAGGAATACAAAACAAATACAACACACGTAGTACATAATAAAATAAAATCAAGTTCATAATTATTTGTCTTATTGTGGTAACTGGTAGTTACTCAAGTTGTTGTAAGAACAAACAACAACAAAAACTGCAAGAAAAAACTATTCCAACAAGGCAACATTAATAATGAAATTGTATTTATAAAGTCAGATTACAAATTCAATGGCGTATTCAGTATTTTCTCGTATGATGTTAATTAAAAATTACAAGAAATTTATAAAAATATTGTCTTCATGAGAAGTTCTATATAAAAAATCTTATTGCTAATGTAATCAATTTGAAACTTTTTAATTTTTAATATTTAAATTGTCTAGTTTCGTAACTACCCAGCAAAACTTTGGTAATGGGTGCGATAAAGTAATGCATTACCTTGTAATGTGTACTCCTTACCTGTATCATTATTTTCCAACAAGAAGTATTGAGCTACCGATAATTGAACACTCATGGATTACCTTGTAATGAGACCTCATTACATTTTACATTACTTCAAAACATAATATAATGACTTACCGATCATCAATTACATAATGCATGAATTATAAACGTAAAGTAATTATAAATATATATTTTTGAAAATCTATTTATAGACACATTATTTTTTCCCACCATGTAACCATATAAGTAACCAGTTACTTTACCCCATACAAGGTAATGAGTTACTTTGAGACTCATCGCCTGCAAAATTCATCTGTGAAGTAACGTGTAAATTAATGCATGAAGCCCTATGGCGATACATTACTTTACCCATGATTTGGTAATGTGTGGTTTTGCTGGGTTTAAAAAAAAATGAGGAATTGCAAACATTTTGGAGATTTAAAGAAAAATTATTAGATTTTTTTTTATGGCATAATTAACCTTTGTGTATGTGTTAGCCGGTATCTAAGCATCCTCGTTAATCATTTATAAAGGGTGTTTTTTTATAGAGGTATAGAACTTTGAAATGGAATAAACCAAAGATGAATTTTTTAAATTGACATGAAATTTACTTTATTCGAAAAATAATCTTCTGGGATTATAATTTAAATATGAGTTCTGGCATATGACCGCTACGGCTGGTTTGGACGTAGTCTAATCTGGAGGCCCAATTTTCGATCACTTTTTCCAACATTTGTGGCCGTATATTGGTAATAACGAGGCGAATGTTGTCGTCCAAGTGGTCTATCGTTTCGGGCTTATCGGCGTAGACAAGCGACTTCACATATCCCCACAGAAAATAATCCAGCGGCGTCAAATACGGCAGTTTTGTTTATTGACGTATCCATTTAACCAAAAGTGAGCTTCATCGCTAAACAAATTTCGCAAAATTAGTGCGCTATACGTATGTCGGAGAGAACCATGGTTTTCAAAATAAATTTACACAATTTGGAAGCGTTGTTCAGGCATCAGTCTATTAATGTTGAAATTCCAAACCAAACTAAACATAAATCTCTTGACAGCTGGCAAACACCCTTTATTTAACGGCGCACAAATTATAGCGGTTTTAAATTTAAAATAATTTAAAAATATTAAAATTACAGGGGGTATCAAGGATGACAAATTTTGACCACTTGGTGGAATTTGCTGAGTGCTCTGAAAAATTAGCGTCATTTAATTTACATTGACCATATTAAAACACCCCACGACGATGGAATGAACTTACGACGTTATTAATAGTTTATACATCAAATGAAACGTATTTCAAATATATTTTAAAATGATATGCAATATGATAAAGTTGTTTTTTAAATACATGAAGTTATAGCGTTTTTAATAAGTTTATGTAAAGCTACTTTTTAATTTTGCAATTTAGTTTTTAAATGTATTAATAATGCATGGTTTTTGTAGTATATAAATCAAAAATATATTAACTTTTTATATTAACTTTTTATATTTTATCAAAAATATATTAACTTTTTATTACTTTTAATTTGGTATCCAACACTGCACTTATTTCATTTCATTATTGACCTATTGCAAAAATCTATAAGTATAAAACATTTTTTTATTTTTCCTTTTACAATGCAATATAAACATTTTTATTAACAATAAAATTATCAATAACAACGCCTTGGATCAATTGATACTTTCCTACAACACGGCATGTAAAAGTGGTATGTCACGGGACCGGATCTGATACCAGTTCTAAATGTTCATAGGGTATTATAAAATTGAACAGTACTTGTGAAAGCCTATTTTTAGAATTAATTCCATAGAATCAGGCTTAAGAGAACTAGTTCTAGAACAGATGTTAGCGAAAAGATGCAAAATCAGGGTTTTTATGTACTTGGAAAGTTATAATACGCTATGTGAAAAAATGTTCTGGTGCCACGACCGGTCACGTGGCCTGTCACATTACCATGCCGTGGTTCTGGAGAGGTGTTAATTGATCCAAAGGGTGGTTGTTTATAATTTTATTATTAATAAAATGTTGATGCTGCATTGCAAAAGAAAAAATAAAACGATGTTTTTATAAGTGATAGAAAACTCATACATATTATTTTTCTAAATTAATGTTGTCGTCACCTGGAATCGAACTCGAGACCATCTGTATAACAGTCCAACGCGCTAACCAATTACACCACAACGCCCACTGAAAGTAAGAGTAAGTTAATATACTTTCGATTTATACTATAAAAACTATGCATTATGAATACAAGCAAATAAATGGCAAAAATTAAAAACTAGATTTACATAAATTTTTTAAAAACGTTATTACTTCATGGATGTAAAAGCAAAAGCAAAAAATGCTGTATGTCTTTTAAAAGATATTTAAAATACATTTCATGTGGTGTATAAATATTGGTTGGATCTATTAAAAGTTATTGATATTTTTGTTAGTAGCTTTTTTCAACTTTGGAGTGTCCTTATGCAAACTAAGGACATTTTGACCTTATGAGGCTTATTATCTTTTGCAGCTTTTGCGTTATACATATTTTTTTAAACTAACAATTTTAAATACAGGGAATTTTTAATTATTTCGCGAACTTATTTGAACGCGTCGTAAGTCGTAGGTGTTGAAATTTGGCCAATGTATGTCAAATGACGCCCTTTATCATAATTTTTGAGAGCAGCCAGTAAATTCCACCAAGTGGTCAAAATGGGCCAGCTATGGGTAAACGCATAACTCGATTCGAATAATAATTTTCGAATTCGGGAAAGCTTGCACATATTGTATATAAAAAAATCTTAATAAAAATTTTGCGTTTTTCACTACTATATTGTTCTTACTCTTATACTACTAAATAAAAATTATAAAAGTGAAATTTTTCCTAAAGATTTTCTTTTTACGAAAGATTTTACGAAGATTTCTAAATTTGAATTTTTTGTTTCCAATGGAGTTCGAATCGAGTTACTAGTTTTTGCTTTTTCAATTTTTTGGGTTTTCCGATTTTGAGCTAGAAGAGGTGTGGCTCTTGGTTAATAAGTTATTAAACAAGGTATGGCTCTTGGTTAATAACTTAGTTCTTGTCACGCTTGATATTCAGGGTTCCAATGTCGTTGTTTTGTGATGATGTGTTGATGCTAGTATCGGGGGTGTTTCTGGATGTGATTAGTGAAATCATGACTAACGCTCTGGATACTGTCAATTAAAAAATCATTGCTAAAAGTTAATAAAATGTTTGCCAAACATTAGTAGATTGAAAAAAAAAACTAAAAAAAAAATTGTAGAAAAATTATATTTTAGTTAATTTATTTGATGAAATTTGTTGAAAAATTATATTTTAGTTAATTTATTTGATGAAAATTTAAACACAATTTTTGTGATGCTTTTAAAAATAATTCACAATACGTTACAAAATAAAGGGTCCGCCATCTAACTTTTTTTTTCAACTAGTGCTTATTTCGTGAATGGCAACACTTAGCTCATGTCTGATTTGACAGATAATTAGTTTTATCCTTCCGCTGAACGAATATGGTTGTGTATACGCTTGAACAACGCTGGGAAATATTGCGACATTACTTTGAAAATCATGGTAATGTTGCAGAATGTGTGCAAAAATTGCCATTTTTTCTTCGAAAATGAGCAAGGAGTGGCCGTTACAGTCAATGGCTATCGTTATCGGGCCATGTTGAACGAATTTTTGTTCACAAAAATAGAAGAGGAGGATATTGGCAACATTTGGTTTCAACAGGACGGAACAGGAAGCCATTGGTGAAATACAGCTGCACACAATCGATAATGTGATTAAAAATTGGACCGATCGAGTAGGCTACTGCATGGCCAGCCGAGGCAGCCATTTGAATGAAATTATTTTCCATTATTAACCGGAAGGATTGTACTTTCAAATAAAAAAAGAAATTTGAGAAAATATTCAGTAGTTTTTTTTTTATAGCATTTTCAAAAAAAAAAAAAGTTATATGGCGGACCCTTTATAAACATGTTCATAGTCTTACATATGAAAATATATAGAAATAATTATATATAACATAAACTAGATTATCTTTCAACTACTTACATCAATGGTTGTCCAAATATACAACCATTTTATTGCAATAAGAAAAAGGAAACATAAAAAATTACCTAAGATGTGTGTCCTTATCTTTAGCTATAGTCAGCCTACCTGAACATATATTTGTTCGACCACACTACATTAACAATCACTTAAAAGATTTAGTTTACAAATACACATTTAATGTTTATAAAATTTAAATATTTTATTTTATCTTTAAATTAATTAATTAACAATTAATTTGACAAATCTTCCATGGTTGATTTCTTTTTATATGTCTTACAAGAAATCATTTCTTAGTATCATTTTCCTCGTCTCTACTACATCGTGACATGCCGCGACTTTTACTTAATTCTGCGTATATCTTTCATTCTGGTTGTAGTCCACGCTATTAATGTGCTTATCATCACAATTTTTTTTAGCATAATAAATTAGTAAAATATTAGTAAAATATTAGTAAAACATTAGTTTAAAACAGTTTAGTGCTGAATACGTATAACCAAAGTTTTAGCTGAAAACACAATGTCAGCAAAAAATTTGCTGAGAAATAATATACCTGATCTACAAGGCGTTTTACTAACAAGATCTGCCTTAAATGTCTCCACAGCGGGACCATTAATGTGGAGATCTACTGGCACTTCTTCCGTAGGACATGCGACAAATGGCGTGGTTTGGAAACTTGCAGGACCGCTAGACTTACGTGGCCTGACTACGATTTGCCAAGAGAGAGCACGGGGGGCAGTGCTGACTGGTCACTGGCTGACAGGCAGACTGGTGTGATCTATATTGTCGCTGCTCCTCTGCGATTTCCCGGCTCTGCAGGTCATCCGGCACACAACTTTAGGCGATCATATACTTGACAACCTGTCGGTGATATCGGGAGTATTATTGGGTGATCTTAACCTGTCAGGTTATGTCTAGTACCCCTGATATCAGCTCCTTAATGGTGTTGTGTTGTTTCAAAACGGAGTCGCTTTTGCCTCTAATTGATGCTCACAAGGGCGTGAGCTGCCACTTAAACCAACCAAACAAAACCACAAAACATGTAATTTTTGGATTGTAGTTATTTTTTGGTAATGCCTAATTCTTCTCATTATTATCGAAATTCACTTTAAACTATTTTGCCCCATATCGCCAAAAATAGGCAGCGAAAATAATTCGTAGAAGAACTAATTTATTTATTTTGTGTGCCGAAAACATGTTCAAAATTTTGGACTATATCTGATTGTTCTTATTCTATAAATCGAAATTAATATTTTTGAAATTTAAAATTTTGTATTCTAAAAAGTTTCATAAAAAACACAAACTTTTAAGAACAAAGTAAATAAATTTCTATTTCAAGTCTTCAAAGTATTTGAATATTTAAGCCTATGGATTTTAAATCATTTTCATACAAAAATTTGAACTTTTAGTAATATTTTTTGTGCCTATTTTTGATTTAATTTTAAGCTTGTTTGCTGGCTGGGTTGCTATAATTATAAATTAAATTGATACTTTCTAAAAATTGAATCCATGGCAAAACATTGCCTTATTCTCCATAGATACATTCCCATAGTTTTACAATGTTGCAACTAGAAATTTTCTTTTTCTTTTTATTATTATTTTAATTTTTCTTTTTTACGGTTCTTGATATGATGATGGTGATAATGACGACGATGTGAAGTCTCGTTATAAACCAACATACTTAATTGTAAAACCATCAGATGCTTCTACTACTACTACTACTATCATTTTATCTACGATTAGTTGAGATTCTTTTAGTTTACAAAAAAACAAAGAAAAAACTTTTATGGCATTGTGTGGTTGACGTTGTAGTTTTCCATTTGTACTTCAATTTCTTTTATTTAATTTTTTTTTGTTGATAAATAACGGCCTGGTCTGTCTGGTCGGTCTCCTGTCATAGCTGTCAATGTTTACGCTTAGAGTCGGAAATGAAAATCATAATAAGAAAAGTTATAACAATCCAGAACTTTAAGGAATTATTTTTTTTAGTCAGAAGTTAATAGTCGAATTATGGCGGCAGACTTGCCAATACTTGGGGTTTCGTTTCGAAATTTGCCGATGTCGTATTTTGTTTCACCAAACTAAAGTTTTCTTCACAGTATGAATGAAAAATTTCTTAAACTTTACGAAAAAGCTTTATAGTTTTAATGAAACTATTATTCATTAAACTTTTTCATTAGTCGTATGAAATTTTTTATAACTTATATAATGAAATTCATTAAAATTTATGAAAAGCGGCATTTATTTAATGAAAAGTTTCAATGGACGAGTTTCAGTGACATTTTATAGATCGAATGCTAAAATTTATTGATATCATTTGGACAACTCTCTTAGTGTAGAGGAGAAATTACCAAAATTTTCCAGTTATTTCGTATTATTTAAAATAAAATTTTGGTAAATTTGGGTATCAAATGAAAGAGTTTTTGGGGACGAATTAACTGGCATAAAAACATGTCTGATAACTTTCAAGGCATTATTATAACTGGCGTTTTATTAAATAATTATATTTAATCGAAGGGGTGTGTAATATCCGTATACGTTCGACTTTAAAGGGACTTTTTCTTCGGGTTCTGATGAGATCTTTTGCCAGATCGAAATACATGTAACAACCTAGCTAATATATTTAATTTGCTTTATATATACGTAGGTTGAAAACTCGTTATAAGTGGAAATAGCTTTAAAATTATCTCGATGTGTATAAAAGCAAACAAAGAAAACTGTAAAAATTTTTTTTCTATAAATAGAACATTTTTGGCCTTTAATGATTAGTAACGTCATGATGCTTGTTATTAAAATTACCAAGCCACGTGTTTGATTGTTGATTAATACGTTTTTTCGTAAAGCTCTGCCTATCCTGAAGGCTCTAGCTTTTCTAAAACTTCGGGTTCTGAGGAGATCTTTTGCCTAGATCGAAAAACATGTATCAACCTAGCTAATATATTTAATTTGCTTTAATATATACATCGGTTGAAAGCTGGTTTTAAGTGGAAATAACATCTTCATATAAGTTTTTTGTATCTCCGGAAAGGAAATTTATTTCAAAAATAAAAAAAATTACAAAATACTACAAGCTGGTCAGAATTATAAAAATCCTAATAATATAAAAAAAATAATGTTTGTTCATATGTTAATTTTCAATAAAGCTGCCAAATTGTTGTTAATTGTATGTATAGCTATGAAATTGTTTACCTAAGCTCATAACAAGAAAAAATATTGACTAAAAAAATCTTTCGAGTTTTCATAAACCTTTAGTTTCTATAAACTTTTTTTTAGCTACGAGTCAAAAAAAGTTTATAGTGATTTTCATTTGATCTGGTGAGTTAAATAAGAGATATTGTTACAATTAACACTATAATGGCACGAAGAATGTTGATGAAGGTCGTAGCTGACCAGAAAATGCATTCCATTCAGGTGGTGCCTAATTATTTTTTTTGTGTTTTCTCAATTATTTAAAGTAAATTTTCACAAATGAATTAAAATGTTTCTATTCATTTAGGAACATTTTTACGATCTTCAACCGAACGAAAATAACATCTCACATCCAATTTATGGATTAATTTTTTTCTATTAATGTATGAAAAAAACTTTTTTTTTTTGCAATTTTAGTTAAGAATATCACTTAAAGTTGATGACTTGAAGGAATTTTGAATTTAGATTAGTGCCAAAGAACACCATTTAAAACAATACCCTGGACCACGAGTCTTGTGTTTTGTGGATGTTTTTCAACCTCATGTAAACCCACTCTGGATTTTCGATCTTTAATACAAGTCAACAGAATGTCTATAAAAAATCACATCACTATTTTTTAATATACACGCAAATAAATAAGGTTTTTGCATTTTTGAAATGTTTTTGTAAAGACTACTTTTAAAATAATATATATTATCAAAAAGTTAGAGTTATATTATACATGGGGTATATTTTCAAAAAAATATTCAACTTCATCCTAAACTACACTGAATTCTAAAAATCTTTATACAGCTAAGATATCACAGGAACTTGAAATCAAAGAGTTTAAAAAATAAAGAGATTGCAATACTCTCACTTACTGAGAAAAAATATATAACTTGTGGCTGAAGATAGAAAATTAATATTTTTCGAGACTTTAAATTGATAAATAGACCTTTTTTAATGTTTTCTGCTGATAGTTTTCGACATATTTGTTATGATTTGAGCAAACAATTTTTCAATTTAGCTTTGATTTTCCTTAAAAACGGCATGTTTCCTGTTTCAAGGCAAAAGGTGTTAACAGAGGGTGAGAGCTTTGCATAGCCAATGGTGAGATGTCAGTTTTTATATGTTTAATGACATCCATGCCAAAGCGACTAAAATCGTATCGAATTTTTTTTAAATGACTATTACAGAATATAAATTAAATTTTTATGTAAGTTTTTTTATTTCATAATAGTCAAAGTGTTGACAAAGTACTTATTTCACCATTTGAACCAGTGCTTTGCCAAAGTTCCAAAATACGAACGACCAATTAAAGAATGGCGTTATCATTTCCAGATTTTCTCAGTACATTAATTTTTCAAAAAACGAACAATCTGCCAAGACTTGTGCTGCTACAGTGCTTGTTAAGTCATTGGCGTTTGTATTTTTCTACCTGTGATGGGTTTTGATGGATTTGAATTGAAACACAAAACAAGGGAAACGAAATGGAATAGCCTCTGCAATTAATGATATCCTCAAAAAAAAAAATATAAAATTAGTAAAGTCAGCGAAATTGTAGTCCTTTTACCAAAAGTCCAAAATTAGTAGATTCAGCAAAAGTTTAGTTGCTTAAAAATTAAAAAACCATTGCTAAAAGTTAACAAAATTTATGCTGAATACTGACTGAAAACAAAACTCGAACAAATTGTAAAAAAATTATAAAAATTATATATATATACATATATATATATTATAATTAATGTAATATCTGAAAATATACATGAATAATTATATATAACATAAACAAAATTATCTTTCAACTACTTACATCAATGGTTGTCTAAATAATGACATCTTTTAAAGGAAGACAAATATTTTAGCTAATTCTAGAAACGAAACAAAAAATAAGAAAGTATGACATATACAACCCTTTTTTGCAATAAGAAAAAGAAAACATAAAAAATAACCTAAGATATGTGCCCCTTGTCTTTCGCTTTAGTATGTCTACCTGCACGTATATTTGTTTGCAATTTCTAATTGAAAATTTGACCACACTTCATTAACAATCTTTATAAACATTAAGCTTACAAATACACATTAAATCTTTATTAAATTTAAATACTTCATTTTGTCTTTAAATTATTTACTAGACAATTACTTTCACAAGCCGGTGACAACACAAAATTTAAGTTGTTTTAATCAACAATTTTGTTTTATGTAGAATAAAAAGCTACAAACATCTTCCATGGTTGATTTTTTATATGTCTTACAAGAGTTGTATATGTCTTACAAGAGTTCTACGACTCTACTACATCTTGACATGTCCCGACATCTTTTCGTTCGGCGTATATCTTTCATTCTGTGCCTCGTTTCTGTAACTAATGCGAGAAGTTTTCGCATCGAGAAACACATGGTCACTCTGCTTTTCAAAGCGTGAATTAAGATGTGATAAAATTGACTACATTTTTAGAGCTAAACTTTTCAGATCTTGTAACTTTTAAAAGTGTCGACAAATTGATTTTAGTAAAATACGTTATTAGAAAAAGAAATAACGCGTTTGATTAGTTTTTTTTTTTACTTTATATTGTATTATATGTGACTCACCCTTATGTAAAGCAGAGCAAGGTTGTATTTTACATGTTTTTTTTTTTTGCGAAAATTGGTTCGATGCGAAAGTTACAGAAACGGGGTGCAGGTTGTCTTAACTTATTTTTTTGAGGCTATTTATCAATTTGAACATATTTTCCAGATTTTTTCCGCAATGCATATAAATGTTTCATTTGGTTTAAGTGAGAACGTACTTCTGACATGAATTAAGGATTTAACTATTTAAAGTCTCTGATAATATTTACTTGTATTTATAACTGGGAGAATAATAAAATAAAGCAAAAGTTAAGGCAAAGGTATTCCTTCTGTCATTCGTTTAGTTCTTTTAGTATGAGTATTTACACAATTTCCTTTTTGGTAAGCATTTCTATTAAATTTTGCCCAGTTTAGTATACGTAAAGTATGAAAATGTTTGCTTTTTAGATTCTCGTTTTATTTTTGTTCAAATCTTTAAAATACGAATGTGTGTGTATGAACCCAGTCAGAAAGTGCCAGTAGTACAAACAATCAAGCACTGGCATACCACTGGCTAACCGAGGATTGCAATTAAATTACTAGCAGAACACTTGTTAAGGCGCTTTACCAGTGTTTCCAAAAAGCGTTTTCCCAGTGCTAACCAGTCAAAAATTACCAACGGCACACAAGTCTAACCACAGGTGAAAGAATTTATTTTAAAAAAATGACGATGCTTTGTTTAAAAAAGTTTATCATTTACTTACGTTTTAAACTATCTATTATTATATGTCTTGTTAGGTCAGTCGGTAGAGCTGTTGGCTCCCAATCCCAGGGTTCGAGTCCCGGCAATGAACTTTCTTCCAATATTATTTTGGAAAATGGGTTTTTATATCACCTACTGAAGATTTTACCAACTTTTTGCCAGTGTTGGAAATTTTGTTTACCCAGGATTGGCAAAGCACTTGTTGCCATTACTTCTACCACCTGTTAAAGTGCCTTGCCAGCGGTGGTCCGTTTGACTTTTTCTGACTGGGTAGTTGCATTCACTCATACATACCCATTCATCTTTTCTGTTACTACTCAAAATGACTGAATGGCCAGAATTTTTTTATTTTTAACGAGAAATGAAATAACGTTATAAAGTTTTTCTTCTTGCTTGGTTTACAAGATTTTCTTTTCTACCATCTCAAATTGTATGTGTGTTTGTAATTTTTCATCTCCATCATGGTTGATGTATTTTCTGTACCATTTTCCAACTAAATATTTACTTAATGGGATTTTTTATTTTTCGTTATATGTTTTTCCTTAAAAAAAAAAAAACAAACATTTTTTTTTTGTGAGTTTCTCTTTAAAGAATATGTGGTTAGTAGTCTATGCGCTGATGTTTTCTTTCGTTTTTAAATATTTTTTTTCTTATTTTTTTTTTTTTTATTTATTTTTTTTTTTTGCATAGAATTGCATTGATGATGGTTTAATTATTTGTATAAATAAAAGTTTAAACAAGATTTCCTCTTGAAAAAGATGCCTGAAATTGGTTTATTGAAAAGTTGTTATGAAGGTACATTATAACATTTACGTTTAAATTATATCGCTGGCAGAGATTTTTTCTTAATTTGCATGTAAATTTCTTAAATACTTTGAGGAGTTTAAGGACTTTGTGTAAACTTTTTTAAAACTCATTATAATTTAATTGAAAACAGCTTCTAAAAAAAACTGAGTTACTGCACTGAAAAGAAAATTGTACTTAAATAATATAAATTCACACATTAAATATTAATAAAACAATTTCACACTCATAAAAAAAGTTAGTCAGAAGTATGTTAAACGTGTTCCAGTTCGTGTTCCATAAACATTCATTAAACATAAAATATTGAATTGCTGCAATAACATTTTTGTAAATAACTGTCGCTTGTTATAATAGTATTAAAAATTAAAAGCAGCGATAGGGTAGTACGTGGAAATTTAAAAATTTGGTAGTCAAAAAATTCAGTTGCAACTAAAGGGTGATTTTTTAGCAACTTTTTTTTGGCAACAATGTTTTTGTCAGCTCAACTGTTTTCGTGTTACATGTTACTGTTAAACATGTTCAATTTGGTCTATAATTTAACCATGAATCGACTGACAAACGAACAACGCTTGCAGATTATTGACTTTTATTATTAAAATTCATGATAGGTTAAGAAAGTGAAAATTGTGCACTTCTTCCAATTTGTGGTCAGTTTGGGCGACCTTCTGAGGCGACTAAATTTCGGACCAAATTAACATTATTAGACATTAAACCACCAACACGCATACGTAGAGTGCGGACAGAGGAAAATATCGCAGCTGTATCCACCAGTGTTGTTGACGGTCGTGAATTATCGATTCGGCGCCGTTCGCAGCAATTGGGCCTCTGTTACTCCACTACGTGGACAATTTTGCGGAAGGATTTTGGTGTAAAACCCTTTAAAATAAATCTGGTACAACGGCTAACTTTGGGTGAATGCGCGCTGGCACAGTTGGATGAAGATCCACATTTGTATCGGAAAATTGTGTTCAGCGACGTAGCTCATTTCTAATTGAATGGATACGTGAACAAGCAAAATTGCCTTATTTGGAGTGAAGAGCAGCCAGAAGCATTGCAAGAACTGCCAATGCATGCCGAAAAATGCCGAAAAATGCACTGTTTGGGGTGGATTATGGGCCGGTGACATCATTGGACCGTACTTTTTCAAAGACTACTAAGGCAGGAATGCATGAAAATTCAAGAGTATCTGATTACTCAATATTTATACCACCCATACAGCGTTTTCACAGTCCAATGAGACAACATACAATGTTGGGTTTTGCGACGCATTTCACACTCTAATCCACTCAGAGATTGTAATTAAAGTCTGATTTTGTGTGCTATAATTGGCCTTTTGCCACAAACCTCAACAAGTCTTGGCCTGCGATCGAATGAAAATAAATGACAAATGTTGCTGTCATCTGCGAAAGAGTGTATAGGACTGATAGTTTGACCAAGAAGATCAGGAGAGGGAGAAAAAACACAACATTGCGCCACCATTGAAACTCATTCGATGAGCTCTCATCTTAAACAACTGCGATCGCTGAGAAAACTCGAAATAAAACGAGAGGAGTCATTACCGATACCAAACGCAATATGCTTTGATACCAGTGCGCCGTAGAAATATCTAAAGCCACCACCTTGTTCTCAATACATCTGTGAATGGAACGACTCTCATATTCCGTAAGGAACGATACCAGGTCTCCCGGAGAACGTCTTCTACGAAAGCCATACTGCCGATAACTAATAAGTGAATTTAACTCTAGATTATTTACAAGATAGTGATTAGCCATGCTCTCCATCACCTTCGAAAGCTCAGACCATATTGCAATTGGCCGGTAATTATCAATGTTATTAGCCGCATATTGAGAGACCTGTTAACGTTCCTTTCGCTCTAGAAAGCGTATTTTTCGGTTAAATAAGGCGTAGAAAGCACTTAGCACTGTTTTCATCGTTATAAAGCCGAGCACAGATGGTCAATGTAATTGATCAACGTTTTATTGATATTTGCGCATACACTTTCAATGTTATTGGAATAATATTAATTATATTACACTCATAGAAATTCAGTCGCGAATCCAGGGAAAGCTTTTGGGGAGGGAAGTTAGAGTATTTTTACAAACTTTTTAATTCTTTTTTATATTTTTGTATTGAAAACTTTATTTTGGGTGAGGCAATGTCCCATTTCCCTCCTCCTGGATCCGCGTCTATAGAAATTAACCTGTAAAAATAGCAAATAAAAAGCTACTAAAAAATAGTTAAAATTTACCTTGGGGAAAAATGCTAAAATTATCAGATTTTTTTACTAAATATTAGTGATATAAGAATAGCAAAAATAAATCTCTTGAATTTACAAATATTTAGTTATATTTGAGATAAATTTTAGTTAATTGAAAGCAACAAAATAATCTGCTAAAATCAGCAAAAACATTTGATAAATATTAGTAGACAAAAAAATCATTAAAAAATGTGAAATTTGTAGTTTTTTAGATTTTTTTTAATGCGAATAAAAGCCTGCCCTTATGAAATCAGCAATTCACAATTTTTTTTTAGCAAAACTTGGTGCAAAATAAAATGTTATTTGTATTCTACCAAATTTGAGGTCAATATAAAAAAAATTTTGTTAATATTACAGTTTTTGTTTGCTATTTTGAGTCTACAGTTTTTGTTTGCTATTTTGAGTCTACAAATATTTAGTAAAAATGTTTGCTAATTTTACAGAGTAATATGAAATTTTCAATTAACTAAAATTCACATCGAATATAACTAAATTTTTGTAAAGTTAACTGTTATTATTTTATTAATATAAAGCTAAAAAAAATTCTGCGAAATTTAGCATTTTTTTCTGCAAGGTAATTTTTAACTAATTTTTAGTACACTCAAATAAAAAAGTTAGTAAAGTCAGCAACAAATTTTGCAGAGTCAGCTGAAAACCAGCTCGCAATATTAGTAGATTCAGCGAAAGTTTTGCTAACAATTAGTGGATTAGAAATTAAAAAAAAAACCCTTGCTAAAAACTAATAAAATTTTTGTTGAATATTAGTAGACTGAAAAAAAACTCAAAAAATTTTGTTGAAAAATTATACTTTAGTTAACTTATTTGCTAAAAATCATAAAACATGTTTCTGTGATTCTTTTTAAAATAATTTACAATACGTTACAACATATAAAAATGTTCATACTTCCCAATTGACAATTTGAATTAATGTAATATCACATACATACACAAAATTATCTCTCAACTACTTACATCAATGGTTGTATAAATAATGCTATCTTTTAAAGGAAAGCAAATGCCGCAAAGAATTATACCCTCTTTTTGCAACAAGAAAAAGGAAACATAAAAATCTACCTTAGATATATGTCTTTCGCTTTAGTCTGTCTACCTGTAGTATATTTGTTTGCAATTTGATCACACTAGATTATTAATATCTATAAACATTTAGTTTACAAATACACATTTAATCTTTATTAATTTAAATATTTTATTTTGTCTTTATTTCACAAGCCGGTGACGACGCAAAATTCAAGTTGTTTTAATCCACAATTTTGTTTTATGTTTGTAGTTATTTCAAAAAGTGCTATACGTGGGCGGAACAATAAGTCCGTGACTTTTCGAGATTCCCTCGTAGTTATATGAAATTCAACACTGCTCCCATCAAGTACCACCTGTTGTCTATCATCTGTCAAATTTTGAACAAGTTCCGTTATTTACTTTGCGTTTAACAGCTGTTCAAAACATACAACCTCGTGGATTTTTTTTAAAAATGGAAAAAAGTGAATTTCGAGTGCTCATTAAAGATTAGTTTTTGCGAAAAAAAAACCGTCAATCAAACCAAGGAAAAGCTTGATAAATACTATGAGGACTCTGCACAATCGATTTCAATGGTAAAAAAGCGGTTTACTGAGTTTCGTTGCGGTCGCACAAGTAATAATGACGCTGAACGTTCTGGACGGCCAATTGAGGTCAATACACCCGAAAATGTCGAAAAAATCCACTATATGGTGTTGGCCAATCGAAGAGTAAAAGTGCGTGAGATTATTAATGCCATAGGCATTTCATACGGCACTGTGGTTTCGATTTTGAATCATCAGTTTGGTTTAAGAAAACTGTCTGCAAGATGGGTGCCGCGTTTGTTCTCAATTGACCATAAACTTAATCATGGCCAATAAGGTGATGGCAACAGTTCTTTGGGATGCACGCGGGATAATCCACATCGATTACCTTCAAAAGGGAAAAACAATAAACGGCTAATATTATGCCAACTTATTAGACCGATTTAACGAGGATTAAAAAAAACTTTGCCCCATATGGCCAAGAAATGCCTATTTTATGGACCTCGAAAAATCCTATTTTTTGGAAGGGATACAAAAATTGGAGAAACGTTGGACTAAGTGTATTGAGCTAAAAGGAGATTATTTGAAAATTAATTTGGTTTTTTTTTGCAAAAAAAACTGTGTTTCATTCAAAAAGTCACGGACTTATTGAGCCGCCCTCGTACATCGCATATTGACAGAAAATTTGGAGATGAGAAAGCTGTGTGCACAGCTAGAATACAATAGAACAAAAACAGCGTCGTGAAGATGTTTCAATTGAGGCCATGGATGAGACATGGAATGGGAGACTCTTATCTAAAGAAGGCGAAGACAGTTCTATCTCCAGGCAAGTTCATGGTGTCTGAGCCGCCCTCGTACATCGCATATTGACAGAAAATTTGGAGATGAGAAAGCTGTGTGCACAGCTAGAATACAATAGAACAAAAACAGCGTCGTGAAGATGTTTCAATTGAGGCCATGGATGAGACATGGAATGGGAGACTCTTATCTAAAGAAGGCGAAGACAGTTCTATCTCCAGGCAAGTTCATGGTTTCTGATTTTTGGGATGCGAGTGGGATAATTGATTATCTTCAAAATGAGAAAACAATCAACGGCCAGTATTATGCCAACTTATTGCAGTCTTTAAGTGATGAAATTAAGGAAAAAATTACGTATTCGGCGAAGAAGAAAGAAAGTTGTTTCATCCACAAAATTAATTAATTAAAGTTCGAATTGCTTCATCACGCACCTTAGTCGCTAGATGATTTAGCTTCCTCGGATTATTTGCAATTTCCAAATTTGAAAAAATGGCTCTGTGGTAAAAGATTTGTCAACAATGAAGATTTGGAGTCTGCGGTTGATGGCTATTTTAAGGAGCAAGACAGTCCTTACTATAAACAGCTTATCGAAGCTGTTAAATATCGCTGTGAAAAGTGTATAGATCTGAAAGGGAATTATGTTGAGAAATAAAGAAAACATTTTTCAAATTTGTTGTGTTTTCTCTATTAAGTCGCCTAATTTGATGGCCGCCCTCGTAGCACTATGTAAAAAAAACTCATAAATATTTAAAAAAAAGAAATACATGGTTTTTTACAAAGTTTTTTTTTATCAATACATTTAAAAAGTATCGATAATTGATTTTGAATTTTCAATTACTCCCCAACACTTTCAGTGTTGGCTGCAATGTCATTATTAAGTAAAAAGCTTTTAATTTATAATAACATTAAGAAAAACTTTAAACGAAAATATAAAAAAAAAATAAAATAAAATTGTAAGTACAAATAATACAATATTTATATAGTCCCAAAGGAGGAGTCGAATATTGTTCATAGACAACTTTATAAAAATATAGATATTTAGTAAATTGTTTAAACAAACTCATGAACCTCCCCTTATTTATTTGTGCGTCCGTCTGTCGGTCCGTCCGTATGTCTTATGTCACATATGTGTGTGTATTGTGTAATAAAAAGAAGAAAAATTGTACAATTTACAATATTTTGATTAAATGATTGATTGCCTTTAATTATATTACATGTTTATTTAAAAAACTTACACGCATACATATATGCAATTCCAGATTCCAACACATTACATTTGTTGTCATGTTACTTTGAACACATATACACTAGATCAACAAAAATAGCAACAGTGGGTTTTCTTATCGCTCCCCACGCATTTTCAAATAGATTGGGTATAAAATATAAGATCTGCGAAAAAAATTCCGGTTTGACTTTTGGCCAATAAAACGACTACAAATGTTTGATATCTTTAAATAAGATTAACATTTTTCGTATAAATGTAATTGACCTACATGTGAAAAATTGTGATTTTTTGGCCTCTATTTAGTTTTGGGGAGCTAATACATTTGTTTGCTAAATATAGGTTTAGTAAAGGTTTAGTTTTTTTTTTATTACAGTGGAGTACGCTTAGAACGAACTCTGGTTATTTTTCTGGTAGCAACGTATTTACTAACATATTTCATACAAAATAATAGGGTCATACATATTTTTAACGCTCTAACGAACACATTAAACAAATCAAAATTGTTTATGAAAAATGTACTGCAAATTTTAAAAAATTATGCTTTTTACTTGAAACTTCACTAAAAAGAATTAAAAACTGTATGTATGAAACGTAAATTAGTGGAAGAATTGTTTCAATATTACAAACAAAAATTTAAAAATTAGGAGAATTTAAGACAAAAACCTGTAATTTTATTAATATTCTTAAAATGTTTACCACGCTTTTAGCGAACTTCGCTTATAACGAACAAAATTGTCCGGTCTCTACGAGTTCGCTATAACCGTGCTCCACGGTATATTGTTAAATCCATTAGAAAATTATCATAAATATTCTATTATATATCGAGTACTTTTTCACGGCTCTGGATGCAGTATATCAATATTTTCAGTTCCCGAGAACCGTAAAAGGTTGCTATTATAGTCCGTATTTTTTTTTTTTTTGTTAACGGATCATATAATTTGATAAGTTGTTCGGCCTTATTTCGGTTGTCGTAGTCGAATTCGCGAATTACCAGATAAATTCTTCATGAGTGAGTGCATGAGTTAAATTGTAGGGAGAGTGTGAGTGTGCGTGAGTAGAATTTTATCAAAAAAAACTCTGAATTTACTCACGTGAGCGTTAGTGCGTGAGTGTGAGTAGAAAAATATTCTCGTGAGTGATTGTGTGTGAGTGGAATTTTTGTTCCGTGAGCGTGAGTAAGTGTGAGCACTTATTTTTTTTTTGCTCAAGATATCAAAAATTGTGAGTCCGCGCAACGCGATAAATCTCGTATTTATGATATATTTCACTTTTAATTTTTATTTTTTCACTCCAAATATCAAAAAAGATCAAAACACAAAAAACAATAAAATTCAAAGTTTAAAGCACTTCCGATGGCAAACAGATTATAATATTATTAGTTTTTTACAATGCGTACAAAGATTTAAAAGGGTATGACTAGGGAACTGTAAAAGTGTATTCAAAATTTTTTTAACAAAATGATTAAAAATTTATCGGTCAGTTATAAATTGATTTATTTAATCTAAAGCTAGCAATCCTCTTAAAATGCAAAATATAAAGCAAAATTTCACATTCAGAGCAATTTTGAGTTAAACAAGCACAATTTATTTAATTTATATGATTTTCTTTCGTTAAATTGCGTGATTTGCGTGAATCACGAGTGAGTCAGAGTGAAACCTGAGCGTGAGTTAGGGTGAGTAGAAAAAAATTGTTCGTGAGTAATTGTTCGTGATTGAATTTTTTCTCTCGGGTGCGCGAGTAAGTTTGAGTCAAAATTCACTCACGTGCCCATCTCTACTCTTGATCAGCTGTAAATATTAAATGAGATATAGCATTTTCATATTCAATGGTTAAAAAAAGGAAAACGCTAATAGAGTTGTGACTTTTAAGAGTTTATGGCAGGGTTATATCATAGAACTCGATATTTCATTGAATTGTTGTGGTAATGTAATAAGGCAATTGGCGAAATATTTCCACAAATCTAAACCTTTGCTCAAAAATTCGCAATACCCTGTTAAATCTGATCTGCAGTACAAATTTATCGATTTCTAAAAATATTTATATATTAATTAAAACCGTTCAAAGTTTTTTTTTATAAATAATTATATTTTGATGGCTAAAAACTTCACGATCTTTCATAAATAGGTCAAAAGAATGTATGAGAAAAATGTTTGTTGTATTATTTTGCATAATAACGCTAATAACGGCCTTTAAAGAAAACCTACTTTTTAAAGACCAACAAAGCTATTAACCATATTTAATCCATTTTTTTTGTGTCAAAAGTCAAAACGAACTGGCCGAAATGTGCGATAGAAGTTCAGTTTTTTTTAAAGATGTTCAGGTCAGGAAACGCGCGGGAGCGAGAAAAAAATGTCTTTTGTAATTTTCATATATTTTATGGGCACATACACATATCATTATGAAATAAACCAGACCAGACATTTAGGCGACCTGCCAAATAAGTACAAATCCCTGTTAGTTTAATACACAACTGTCATATATCGTCAGCTAAAATGCAGGAAGCTTCAATATAAATTTTACATTTTAGAACATGCATAAAATTTGTTATAATATTCTGGAAATTTCTTAAACTAAATTATAAACTTGACGTAAATAAAATTAATCATTTTTTAACAACCCGAGTAAAAAAAATTATATATAATTTTTTTTGTATGTTATATAAGATATGCTTATATATGGTGCCATATGAGTAATGCAATTCAAGATATAAAAATATATGACATTAAGATTAACAATTTCATTTGAGATTATATATGGTCAAACATCATGTGTATAAAATATAATTGTATATATATCTAGTTTTAATCATAGAACCAAACTATTTTGTGGAGAAATGTATTTCAATGTAGTGCTAAACAATCACTTAAATCTACTTCAATATTTTACAGGGCAACCAACGGCTATTTTTATCGTAGAAGTCCAAAATTGTGTATAGACTTGTAGTTTAGCCAAATGAATCATAATCATCAATAAAACCGGTTTTGGAAACTTTGTTAGTTACGCCCTTTTGCATTTTAGGTGACTAATTTATATAGAATTTTATGTGATGCCATATATTATTATCAGAAAAGACAAAAATTGGAAAAACCATATGCTTATGGCGAAAAATTATTGGAAAAAGCAAAAAATAGCAAAACTACAACACAGCAAAAAATGTAAAAAAATTACACCTTTCAGTAGAAAAAGAAAAATGCATTTAAAGCGAAGAATATCTGAACAAGGCAACCCGAGTAAAAACGTTTACTTATAATCATGCATTGTTTTATACATATATATATGTTATTGCATGCTATTATATGTAAATGCATATATTTATGTATGTTTATATATAAAATGTTTCCCCTCTAATTCTTTTAATATGACGCTACATATAACAACACCTTATTACATATCGACCAATATATAGTCATATATGACACATACAATTATACATGGTTAATTTAATTAATCACGAATACATGTATAAATAGATATAACACAAATCAAAATTATATATAACAACATATAGTGTAATATTCAAAAAATGTATTTAATTTTGGATTAAACGATATCTTGACCCATTCATAATTATATGTAAAGATATATCGTTCATACCAAAAATAGGAAGACCTTTTATATATAAAACTATATTGTCGCATTTAAAGTCTAATGACTATATTAGTCTGTCCCGAATTTAAAAAATTTGCGAATTTCGTTACGTACAAAAACAATAGGCATTTTTTATTATATTTTTTTGAGGGTTCTTATAGTTGCTACCCGCGGCCTTCGTAGTGTATTTTTGAAATTTTTGGACAAGTAGAGCATATTATGTGAAAAACATTTATAAATTTTTTTTTATATTTTCTCATAATCAACTGGATAGTATGCATCGTTTGGTCGCTATTGCGTTAAATTGCAAACCTTCAGGACCCCCTAATGTGTGTTAAAACTTAAAAAAGGATTATGCGGAACGTATGAACACGCAGTTGTATAAAATTGTGTATATTTTCATATCATCATATACAAAAATGTAACATTTAGTGCAATTTTACCAGACTAAAACTCGAATCTGTTTGTAAACTCGAATATGTTTGTAAATTTCGTTACAAACATATCTGGTTTTTATATAATTACATCTATTTGTATCAGTTTAGATAAAAATAGACACAAAACTGATATAATCTTATACAACTCTATCGGACCATAATTCGGATGAAATTGTACTGTACATTTCCTTGCGGCAAATGGACCAGTCATTGGTATAGTCACGTGACAAGAATTTTGTGTGTATGAACTTGTCCTAGTTTCGGTTGTGCTATAAGAAAGTGACCGGAAAATTTTAGCATTTATGTGATATGCAGCAGGATCAGTTGGAAAATAATTATCACATGACGATTATAATTATCACCGACGTATCGTAGAATTGGAGAAAAATTTTTTTTTTTTTTTTTTTTTTTTTTTTTTAAAGAGAGGCAACACTCAGGAAATACTTCCTATATTTAGTGTGTTGCTTTCTTTGGAAAGGGATAGTATGGAGATGAAAGGTGGAGAAAGATGAAGGGCTTCAGACATGGCAACACTGTAATTGCGCGAGATGATAAGTCTTATAACAGTTGTTGCTCGCCACCTGATGGAGAGTTGGCGAACTTATTGAAGCTTTTTGGTTCATAGCCCTGATTCATTATTTTACTTCGGTGGGGTTAATTGCTATGGGAACACCGAAGGTGGACATTGCGATACGTATGAGGGATAGAAAAAACTCATACATATTATTTTGATGTTGCCGGCACCGGGGATCGAACCCGGGACCTTCTGTGTAAAAGTCCAACGCGCTAACCATTACACCACAATGCCCATGAAAAACTAGTCACATATTAAGAGCTCTGTTACAAGGGTAGTTTGAATGGAATACGAGTAGTTTTTAGTTTCCCCTGCACTGGTCAAAAGTAATTAGCAAGTAACCTGTCACTTTTTATTCACCGTGTACCATTTTATGTACGGGTTGCTAAATTGCACGTCCGGAACCAGTCATTGAACTTACCCAAAACAGTGTGTCATAGCACCTGTTTAAAAAACCTTCAAAAAGGCACAACAAAAATCAATTTATTTTAGTACAGTGTTTTATTAACGTCATACAGACAGTCGCAATTAATTTTTAATTAATATGCATTTGACAAATTTAATTTAGAAATGTTGAGGTTAAGAGGAAGAATAAACGCATTTCTCTAAAAATTATAAACACTATTAATTTTTAAATCAGACTAGACTAGTTTCTGCCTTTTTATGGACAGGCTCATTAGTGATTTTCTAATTAAATTGTATTATTATTTGTGTCTTATAATTGTCAGATTGTCTCTATATGATAAATTTTTCAACAACCTGCGGCTGTAAGAATCAAACCTGCGTTCATCTTACATTACAAACGTAACAATACCAAGTCATGACCGTTTAGCGATCACACCCAAGTATGGCCTCGAATCTAATTGCAGTTTTCTTTCCTATTAGCCTTTTCTGTTATTGTATATTATACTCAGAAGTGACAACACAAATTTATTTTTTCTATACACAAGAAAAAAAGTATAACATTAAATTTATTATAACAATTTAAATTTGGAAAAGTATATAAACTTGACAAAAATTCACAGAGAAATTCTCACAAATGGCCAAGTAAAGGGTGGTTAAATTTCAAGGGCCGATGTTGATTTTCAATAAAACACAAACTATTTAGGAAATTATTGTAATTTTATTTTATTATGATATATTGGTATTACTCAATTATGTATGGAACAAAATATCGGCCAAATGGGCGCCGAGACCACGGCGGCACACCTCCATCCGATGGTCCAAATTTTCGATGACGCTGAGGCATAATGGAGGTTCTATGCCGTTAATGTGCCGAATTATCTCATCCTTTAGCTCTTGAATTGTTGCTGGCTTATCGACGTACACCTTTTCTTTCAAATAACCCGAAAGAAAAAAGTCCAACGGTGTCAAATCACATGATCTTGGCGGCCAATTGACATCGCCATTACGTGAGATAACACGACCATTGAATTTGTTGCGCAAAAGAGCCATTGTTTCGTTAGCTGTGTGGCAAGTGGCACCGTCCTGCTGAAACCACATATCGTCCACATCCATATCTTCCAATTCGGGCCATAAAAAGTTCGTTATCATCTCACGATAGCGAACACCATTCACAGTAACTGCCTGACCGGCCTCATTTTGGAAAAAATACGGCCCGATGATGCCGCCAGCCCATAAACCGCACCAAACAGTCACTCTTTGTGGGTGCATTGGTTTTTCGACAATCACTCTTGGATTCTCATTCGCCCAAATGCGGCAATTCTGTTTATTGACGAATCCACTGAGGTGAAAATGTGCCTCATCACTGAAGATGATTTTCTTCGAAAATTGATCATCCACTGTTGCCATTTCTTGCCACCATTCTGCCCATTCACGACGTTTGGAATGGTCAAGAGGCTTTAGTTCTTGAGCCAATTGCACCTTGTAAGCGTGTAAATGCAAGTCTTTATGCATAATGTTCATCAACGACGAGCGTGAGAGGTGCAATTGTTGGGCACGACGACGAGTTGAGGTGGATGGCTCTTCAGCCACACTATCGCGAACAGCAGCAATATTTTCTGCAGTACGAGCTGTACGAGCATGCACTGGTGTTCTCACATCTTCTACAGACCCGGTTTGCTCGAATTTTTCCACGATTTTTGCGATTGTACGCACATTTGGACGATCAAATTGACCAAAAAAATCACGAAGTGCACGATATGCATTTTGATTTGAACGCCCATTTTCATAATAAGTCTGGATAACTTTAACACGTTGTTGGATTGTGTATCTCTCCATGGTTCAAATTGAGTAAGTCTGAAATAGAGAAATGTCAAATAAAATTCGGAAAAAAACTTGGCGTTTAGGTGTGGTTCACATTCAACATCGGCCCTTACAATTTAACCACCCTTTACTTACACATAAATCGTTACCAAAAAACTTATAAAATATCCTAACTAGATATTTCGAAAGTAATATGCGAAGATTTTGTATTTTAATTTATATTTTTGTAAGATGTTTGAAGTTTTTGGATAAGTTGAGCAAAAAAATCACATTCTGGTGATATATTTCTAGTTTAATGGTAGCGATGTTTTATGTGTTAAATCGCCAAGAAAATCGCCATTCACTCGAAAAATTTCCCTAAAAATCGCCCGTTGCCAATTAATTCGCCAAACGAGTTTTAAAACCACCACGCCATATCAGACAACCCTGGTCACCATCTAAATAGTTCCGTATTCAGTTCTATTGAACCAATGCAGTGTTACGTCTTCATTTCTAATGTCACAAAGTCGGTACAGATAAAATTCATTCAGTGTTATGGCCGATTTGTAGCAGACAAGGGACGGAATTCTTTGGCACTAATTGCCATGTTTTCATCCACTGCTAACGGTTTTGAAGCACTTCATTGACCAGTAACAACTTCAACTGCAAAGGCTTCAGTAGTACACTTTAATATTATGTTACTTTTTCTCCAGTTACATAATATGTCTGGTACCAACCAGACAATGTTTTGGTCACAATTCTATAGTCACGTAATTGTACTTTTTGGTACACCGCAATTTTGGTTTCACCAGTTTCGTGACGTCATATATAACAAAATTGTTACTTTAGATTAATCGACCCTTCACTTCCTGCAGGGTTATGTATCTAATTGCACCAGATTATATCAAAAGCCGTACAAATAGATACAATTATATGGGCTCGTATTTCAAATGAAATTTAGTAAGATCACACATATCGTCACATAGAAATTGATATGACTTTTTAAATCGGACATTTTAAAGCTAAAAAATCGTAAGAAAAAGATGTTTTTAAATCCAAAAATGAGAAATAAAAATAAGTCTAAATAAGGCAAATATCAATAAAAATTGCAAAAAAAACTGCAAAAAAAATGGCACAAAAAGCTAAAACAGCATATTTGTCACCTCTGATTATTATATACAAAAGTGATAGAATTTGTTTGGTTTTATTATATCATATATTCTTATATATGTCTATATTTATACATGGAATTATATATGATGAGATAAAAAAGATCAACTTATATATAACATTATGTATGATTATATATAGCGCTATATAAGGCCACATATATAGTCATATACAATTACATCAAGCTATAAGTATATGACTATATATAAACTTTTTTCGTCGGGTCTGTAATATAAACATTTTAGATTTGTTTTTCTCAGTTAATATCCTCATCATTATCATCATCATGTGTATTTTGAAATTTATTTTTCTGTATTTTCTATTTGCATGCATTTCAGTTAAGTTCGAAATATTAATTCTGTCTCCCGTGGGTGGTGAGTTACAAAAGTATGCCTTCTTCCTTCCTGCCTGCCGTCTTTCAATTTATTCTAAATTTTTTATATTTTTTTTTTTAATATGCAAAGAAATAGGGTGATTTGTTTGATGTTCGTACATTTTGTTCTAAACTGTTATATCTTCATTTGAATTCATTGACTTTATCTTTTTCGGCTTTAACAAACGCAGAGTCTGGGTGTTAAAGGATTTTATCTTTAAAAGCTTAAAGTATTTATTTTCGATTATGTTGCATACAAGTTAAATACACAACATTTTTATGATGTTTACTTACATATATAAATTGATTGATATGTATCTAAACAATTTATAAGTGGATACATTTATGGAGAGGTGGAGGGCCGTTTTTGACAAAAGAACTTATTTAAAGAAATTCAAATCTTTAAACAATTAAATTTAATTTTTTGTGTAAATTTTTTTTTTTTGCAAAACAGTGGTTTTAAATGCTAAAATGTACCATTTCGTATGAAGATTTTAGAGGTGTCCTCATGTTTTTAATCACAACTTTTGAGCCACTGAACCGATTTTTATAACTTTTTAGCAAAAAGCTACTTGGGAGAGTAACGAATAATTTGGGTGAAAATCTGTAAAATCGTAATTTGAGCTCTGGGAATCATAATTTTTAAATTCAAATATCTTTTTTTAAGATCTTACAAAGAAAAAGGGCAAGCACTTCAACGCACCCAAATTAGGTTTACCCGCAAGGCGCCCTGGCTAGGCATTCAGTAGCACGATCGACGATTAACGTCTACTTTTCAAAGTTAAATTTTAACCATATTACATACAAATTTTAAAAAATTTTTAAAAATTTTGGTAAAAAAACAATTTTAGATCGATTAGTAAAACGTATTGGTTAGGTATCGTTTTGAACAAAACGATTTCGTTTCTCTTAGATAATATGTCTCCTGCTTTTTAGGTTGTTTCACCTAACGCAGTGCTATTGTTAGGTAATAGTCACAGACCAGTACCCAGTCAGAAAAACAAAAAAAGTTGTTCTTAAAAGAGCTTTTCTAGAAACATAAAAATCAATTTTATAATAAAAAAAAAAAATTAAAAAGTGTAAAAAAAATTACACAAAAATTATGTCTCGAGTCTTGATCGAATTTGGACTACAAACTTTTTTAATATAAACATTATAATTTTATAAAATAAATGCTCTACCAGTTGTTAGACTTTAGAGCCGTTGGCAATTTCTTACTGGATATCTCTGTTAATACACTTTTTGTCAACGTTGGCATAGTGGTTCTAGCCAATCCGAGTAAAAAAGTTTATATAAAATTATATATGATGAGATATTTTCTGCAAATATAAGAGGATATAATTTGACCCGAAAAATGGTTCTATTAAATTGTATCACTTTGGATCTAATTATATTTAAATAGATACAATTTAATGAAAAACTATTCAATTGAGTTTTGTCCCGATATAATTACATCTAATTATATTAAATATAATTAGATATAATGAGATACATAATACTCCAAATATATCTAAATTAAAAGATATTAAGTTACATATATTTGACCTCCATAAAACGGGTTCAAAAAACAAAATGTATGATTGAAATGTGTAAATAATTTAAATTTTATTTATATGTTCTTAGGACATCAAATTTTCCTTTAAAACGAAATTGTTAATTTAATTAAACAAAAATTTTGGTCAATATTAAAATGGCCCAGTAAAATCCAAATAACAGGTTGCAGAACAATATACTATATATGATAATAGCTTCAATACTGTATTATAATAGCTTATAATTTCTCTTTTACAACCGATTCTTTTTATATGGAGTTTGTCCTATTTGTAATAGATTCTTTACCACCAAACTGGATCAAGTTGCTTTAGAACCAGTTATAGAACTGGTTCTGGGGCAGTGAAACCTTACAATTAAACTCCCAGGAACCTGTTCTAGAACAGGTTCATAGGTAATCTGTTCTTATAAAATTTGCTGGAGTGGCGCAAAAATAACCTTCCGATGTTTTTTGGCTGTAATTTAAAAAAAAAAATGAAAAACTTTGATTATTCTTGTGGATTATTTTTATTTGGTATTTTAATTTTTTTACATCAAGTCGAGAATATGATATCCTGTAAATGGCCGCCGCCACAGTTGATTATCATTTGAGCCCTTTTTATGGCATTTTTCCATCACTTTGGCCAAAACTTCCGGCGATAGGTCCTCACATTCTTGACGGATATTGTCTTTAAGAGCTGCAAGAGTCTGAGGCTTGTTGACATAAACCCGCGACTTCAAAAAGCCCCACAAAAAGAAGTCTGGAGCGGTCAAATCAGGCGATCTTGCTGGCCAGAGCAAATCGCCAAAACGGGAGATTAGGCGCCCGGGAAATGCATCCTTCAGCATATCGGTTGTGGGACGTGCAGTGTGTGCCGTTGCACCGTCCTGTTGGAACCACATGTTTTCCAATCCCAATTCATCAAGTTGCGGCAAAAAGAACTCGTTGATCATTGCTCTGTAGCGCTCACCAATCACAGTAACCGTTTGGCCCGCGACGTCTTCGAGCAGCAATATTCTCTGCAGAACGGCTACTCCGGGGTCTGCCACGCCTGGCAGCATCTCGTGTTGTGCCAGTCTCTTCGAGGCGAGCGGCTAAACGTCGCAGTGTTTCACCAGTAGGCGTTGGACGGCCAGGAAATCTGCGACGAAATTCACGTTGTGCCAAAGTCACCGACCGATTATTGGTCAAATAAATAGTCACCAATATTCTGCGTTCTGGAGCAGTGTAGCGTAACATTGTTTATTAACGTGTATTTCGCATGTGTTTACTACACAAATGTCAAAACAGAACTGACATTAGGGGCCAATCGCAAAATTTATAGCATTTTCTGATAGGAGGATTACTTTTGCGCCACCTTGTATTTATATTTATTTACAATTCCTCGGTTAGCCAGTGCTTGATTTTTTGTACCACTGGCAGTTTCTGACTTGATAATTATACCCCTAGTCCATATATGTTTGTATATTGTGTTTAATTCCATGTTGTAATTGATGCATGTTTGTTCATGTTAGTACTTATTTAATCTACCTTTTAGTTTATTGGATTTACATGATATTCAGTTTTGTACACATTTATGCATTTAAGATTACTCTTAAAGTATTGAATTATAGTGTATTAAAATATTTACAATCATTATCTTAAAACATTAAAATAATGTTTTAACCTCATTTAATTCAAAATATTATACCAAAATATTTACGGTAAAATGTTAATATATGTTTTTCTTTATTTTCAGGTACATTGGTAACTCCTGGTTTAAAATTAATGTGTGAGTAGTAAACAATTTATGGAATGTTAACATTTAATTATGTATTTTAAAATAATCCACTAATGGAAGTCCATTTGGCTCAGTTTTAAAATTCTCTTTAGTAAAAATGTGGTTCAACATGTTTGGGGCCAAAAAAATTATATTATCATTCTAATTATCACAAATATGATACTGGCTTATCATATTATGATTACCGAATACGCCTTCAGGGTCATTTAGGATGATTACTACAATCATATTATGATTGTTAGGTATTGCAATCATAACATGATCCTCTTAAACTATCATAATATGATACTCATTTCCCTGCGTGAAAGAAGTGTAAAAGATAAATTTAATTATTTAAGAAAATACTGCCTTGGTCTGAGTTTCGAAATTTTTTAATTACAGTGTATTTGTAAGATCACACAGAATTTAAAATTTCTGGAATTTGTTGTTCCGCAAAAAAAAAAATTGTAATTTATACACTTTAAAATAGATTTTTATATATATAATCCACGAAGTAAAACTAAAAGACGTATTCGTATGTTAATCACATTATATCTGAAAACTTTGAAATGGTTTACAATGAACTTTTGTATGTGAATTCGAAACTCTGTGAACAGCCCCGATAAAATGCAGATAAATCTTGTTTAGAATTTTGTAGACGCTCTGTAACGAATTTTAAAAAAATCATATAAGGGTAGTTCTTGTTGGATTATAACTACACCCAAGCAAATTCTTCAGTCACTAAATGACATTAAGTAATGCGTACTACAGCAATTCTGCCGAAAAATCCTTGATTAAAAAAAATGGGTATTTAACTTGAATTTATATTAATTGAAAGTGTCAGGGAAAACGTCTGCAGGGAGTTTATTCCACATACGGGTGGTTCGACTATTTAACCAATTCTCTCTGCAATGCGTTGTGCGATCCACTGAACGATTGACCACTAACGGATAAGACCTACTGGACATGCGCGTGTTACGACAAAAACACGGGCTCTGGGATAACCTCTCTTATCTTAGCCAAACATTTCCCATGGTAGTATTGGTAAGAAATATGTAAAGGAGAAAGAACAATGGTAGCGTTTGGCGAATTTTGGTGGTTCTACGATAGTTGGGTTTTCTGCAGTTGTTGATTTTCTGCTGTTGTTGTGTTAAGTTGGTTCCTGTTTAGACACCAGTAACAGAGCAAAAACTGCCGTTACCAAGGAAGATGACCGTTTCCCGCCAACCTCCACAAGGCTTGTTCTGTGTTTGAATAAAAATTAATTTAAAATGTTCCTGTCTTCTGCAAATGATTAGATAGGATTGGAAGTTAAAAAGAGAAAGTCGTTTAGATAGATATGAAAAAGTGAAGGTTTAAGAAGGGAACCCCCTGAATTTAACTGAAATTCATCGGATGAGATCCCATCTATAACTAATAGTGCGATCTCTGAGAGAACTATATAAATCGACCTTGCCAGGAGTACTTTATGCCAAACACGATCGAACATCTTGGAAGTATTTAGAGCAACTAATTTAATTTAGAGCAACTAATCACCAAATTTGTGAATGGACGGATTTCAACGCTATGAGATCTCCCGTGAAACGACTTATACGAAAGCCATACTGTCGATCTTTAAAAAGTGAGTTAGATTCATGATAATTAACAAGATTGTAACACTGTAAATAAAATTTAAACTTTTCAAATGATACACCAAAATCCCTGGACACGTAAACTTAATTTTAGGTCGTGGTATAGTCCACTGGTATAGTTACTCCGTTTTAAAAGATTAGGTTTAGTATTTAGCATTGTCTCAAGCGATTTTTTGACTGTATTTCCCGAAAAGATATCGAAATCTCTTTTTTTAAATGACCTTATTTATTGTTTATTTGTCGAAACTCAACTCAAACAATGATGGCGGTCCATTTTCAGGCGATGTTTTCTTATGAAATTTAAAGTTTCGAAGCATATGGAACTGAACTAACACAGGACAGTCTAAGGTTATACTGTCACATTTCGAATTGTGTATAAATGAATTTTATGCGACTAAAAATGGACGGCCATCATTGTTTGAGTTGAGTTTCAGCAAATAAATAATAAATAAAGTAGTCTTTAACTTGAAATGTAACCAAAAAAATGCTTGATTCAATGCGAACGTAAAAATTAAATATCTCTTTATTTTGACCTAATATTTCAAAACAGAGTATACCACTGGATTCTAAGAACCAAAATTAAGTTTACGTGTCTCTGGGTTTTGGTGTGTCACTTTCACGTACTTACTGTGTAAATAACCATGCTCTCCATAACCTTTGAGAGCGCAGAGAATATTGCAATTGGGGGGGTAATTATCAGGGTTACTAGCCAAAGCCTCTTTGAGGATTTCTAACGTGCTAAAGAGGCTTGTCAATGGATTACGTCCAAGGGCACTGTTTCAGTACCAGCCATCCGGGCCCGTTGACTTATTTACGTCGAGATTTCGAAGAATCTTCTTAACGGCACGAGCTCGAAAGAATATCTTAGGCAAAGTATGTGATACTATTTCGAGTTCGGGCAGTGGTTGATTGCACACAGAGAAAAATTTATCCAATTGCCAACTGAAATTTGGTTACTACGTCTAAAATTCTGTTACTACGAATTTCATTCGGTTGGTACCACTGAACATTAGTTTTCAGAATAAAGTTCGGTTAATTCACTTAAATTTTAATTGCAACACCCAAAATATTCAGAAATCTAATGTAAATATGGTTGTTTTAACTGAATTTATAAGTTGTTACTATTAAAATACACTTTTTAATTCGGTTGGCACTTTATTTCTCTGTGTGTGCTTTTCCTGCGAATAATTGGCTTTATCAGCCGGATCAGTGAATATTTGATAATTTTGTATAAGAGTTGGGATAGAGGATCCAGCGTTATACCATACTCTTTTACCGAGTGACCAGAAGGTATTTCTATCCCGAGGAGCAGCAAGAACTTTAGCACGTAGACGCTGTTCATGTATAAGCTTTTTATGTATTAGTACTTTGGCACATTCAGTTCTCGCCTGTTGGCACAGCATGTCAGTACACCAATTTTTGACTGCATCTTCTCTATATCAGACTGCTGTTTTGTTTAACCAACACATGTTTGGGCTTAGCTGAAACGGACTTTGATGGAATGAATAACTACTTCGCAGCTGCATCAACATTGTAGGCCAAGTAACGGTGTTTCCAATTGAATTGCCTAGTAATAGTTAAATTGAACCGAACGAGTCTTTCCATAAATTCAAATAGAGCGTTTTGTGGATACTTATGAAACGCTATGAAGTAAGTTTAGAGTATGAAAAGTATGCGAAAATGGTACAGTGAACAGAGTTACCGAGAGGTGCAAACGATCTCACTCCATACTGTTCAGTGTGCGAAGTGAAAACGGGGTCGAGAGTGTTTTGAAACTACAACAGGGAATGTGTGTTAGTTCATTCACTAATTCCGCCAGGAGATTGTGCTCTGCGAAAAGCTCATCATAAGTGCGAATTTTCGAGCAGACAAAGTACTCAACTCCCCAATATATTTACTGGCTCTTCTGGTTTCGTTTTATCCTGTAGTTGTTCTATATTCTCCTTTATTATCCAATATTGCATTATTATCATTGTTATGTTCCCATACTAAAATGTCAAGCCACTGTATGATTGAAAAACATGTCCACTCGAATAATTAGCCCACTTACCAATAGATGTTTCTTTTTAAGCTCCAATGTATGTACTTTCTTATAATAAGATTACAAAAAAAGCTTTTAAAAAACAGGTGCATTTATTTCGCGCTAGTAGTTTTACACAAAAAACTAAACGGACCTAATGCTATTGTTGACATACTTAAAGTAGACAGACAAAAGATTTCTAAAAAGGCGAACATATTTTTAATTCGAAACAAACCAAGTCATACAAAAAGTATGTATTTCGAACATAAAAAGCCCTTATTTACTAGACAAAGAGAAATTAATATCTTAAGTAGACCTTAAGGCATACCACATTTAAAACTTAAATAATTACATTTAATTTATGAACGTATTACTAAATACTGAGCAAAAAAAGAAGCCAAAAACGGACTGACTTGACTGTTTGACATATTTGACAAATAACTTCTATTCTTGCCAAAGTAAGCAAGAAAAAATGAAAATATACAAAAAAAAAATAAAAAAGCTCAGTGTTGCCACAAGAGAAATTCAAAATTACACATGATGTAAGTGAAAACTACACAAAAAACTTACAAACTACACATGCAATTAACCCTCTAACCGGCAAGTCCGCGTCCAGGCGGTGTATTATATGAGTGTTTTTTTTTAATAAGAAATTAAGCTAATTCGAAAGAAAACCAAATTTTCAAAATATTTTGTGAAGAAACTGTTTGTATGCGTATGACATGTTTTGGAATCGAGAAAGTGTTAAATTAAAAATTTCGCAAAATTTCAAAAAATAACTTTTTTAAAATGACCTCAATTTTGAAAAATCTTGAAAACATATTTATACTGACTAGAAACCGTTGATACAAACACAAAGTAATATTGAAGCTGACTCTTTTAACAAAAGCTATAGAAAATACAGGATTCTAAAAGGATACCTATAAAGGACATCGCCCTAACTTGAAAACGTGTGGACGGATTTTTATGAAATTTGACAGAAAGCAGTATTAGTAAAGGTTTTAAGTTAAAGCAATATATATTGAAGTTTAGGTGCGTATTCGCTCAATTTCGCTTTTTTCGAAAAATGAAAATAGCCATACTTCTTAAGTAAAAGCGCAAAAAGTAAAATTTTTGAACTGTAGTTATATCTTGTTAAGATGAATAATTTATACATAAACTAATTTATTTTTATGGATTAGTTTTTCAGATTCGCCCTAAACCTATTTCTACCCATATCGCCTAAAATATGCAACGAAAAAAAAAAAACGTGGTAGAAGAACCTATTGGCTAAACTGCAATTTATGGGGCGTTCTCAAAAAAAAAAAAAAACGTGGTAGAAGAACCTATTGGCTAAACTGCACTTTATGGGGCGTTCTCAAAAAGAAAAAAAGTAAGTGGTCCCCCTAGAAGTTATTTTCGGTTAAGGTTGCCGGGCCCCATGCGACCCCAGGGCCCATAAACCGGCACACGTAGTAACATGCAAATGGGGGTACTCTAATAAAAGGAAATTTCCTCAGGATTTCAAAAATTATATTTTTAGGATCTACACGTAGCGCTCTCTACAAATTTTGCTTGCAGCACTATTGTCGAAAACACTTACATATACATCGAAATTACAGCAAAATAAATTTTTTGTTGATAAAATTACAAAATGGAAAAACTTTACTTATGGAAGCCGCTAAATTACCTATAACATAGGAGAAAACCCTTAATACCGGTCGAATGTCGGTCACGGCGAAAGACTTTACTCAGCGAAGCCACTAAACTGCCTATCATATAGGAGAAAACCCTAAGCCTGTCCGAAGGCCGGTCACGCAGAAAAACTTTACTCAGCGAAGCCGGGCTTTGGACGGACTGAAGGATAAAAACCTTAAGCCAATAATTTTTGTACAATCACCTTCACACGGGTAATGCCAACGATAGCGATTAAAAAGTCATGTTTTCACGTAAAATTCATTATTTGAGCAGTAAATTAAAAAAAAAAAACTTAATCCCCATTTTTGTACTTAAAATAGATCTAGAGGCACTACGTATCATGGATCTTAAAATATATATCATTTTTGAAATCTTGAGGAAATTTCCTTTCATATGAGTACCCACACTTATATGTTCCTACGCATACCGGTTTATCGGGCCGGGGCCCCTCAAGATAGAAAAAAAAAATTTTTTTTTTTTTTAGGAACGCCCCATAAAGTGCATTTTTGATGAACATATTGTTTATTTTTCGTGCCTAACAAGTGGTATACATTTCATTGCGAAAAACCTTAGGCCGGTTTTAGGGTTAAACACTATTTTATGACTCAAAGGATATGAAAATCTGTTTTTTTTCGTAGAGATCTACAAGGTTTTTCTATAAGAAAAAGTTTTTGGAATTTGGAGGGTTTTCTTTACGAAAATGTTTTTGACAATTCAAAAACAATTCAATTCAAAACATCCTTACAATTTAACAGGTTTTCTGTTTATAAAAACTTAATATTTTTGAAGTTTTCTACATAAAGTTGCCCTAACAATTAGAGTGACAAATCTATTGAAAATAATTCTTAAGATTTACGGAATTTTCTAGAACAATTCTTTAAGAGTCTGCCGTTATTTAGGTGGAAAAAATTTTGTAAAAAAAATTTCTAATGTGTAATATATTTTAGAAGGTTTTTATATAAAATAATCATCTGAATCTCAAAGTTTTTAATACAAAAAAAGAAATCCTCGAAATCTAAAATTTATCAAACTAAACAATAATGTATATAAATTTGAAATTACACATATATTACACATGAATGCATTTTCACATGGACTACACAAGCAAGTCAAAATTACACGCAATGTGTAAAATTACAGAAGAAGTGGCAACACTGATACTGCTGCAATGCAACGAGCGTAACAAAGGTCCCAACATTTTCCGCAATCAATAGTTTTTCAAGACCTTGAAGAACCTTTTTTGAACTGTTCACAAAATATTCAAATTCAATTACATTTCTGAGTCAGTTCTGAACCATATTTTGGATTAAACAATTTTCTTAAAATTTGTGTGATTCTTTTTGGATGACTCATATTTTCGCCCAAAAACTGAGTAATTTTTGACAATAAAATTTTTAAATTTCAAAATTATGTGTTCTATTTGATACATTTTTGACTCATAGTATGGGAAACCTCAGAAAAGTATTCACAATTTTGCTGTCTGTGATGTACATATTAATGTCAGAGATAAACTGCCCCTTATTCGCGTGACGCATCTGATGTGAACTCAAGCATGTGTGAAAAAAGTAATCTCTAAGTGCATTAGAAGAAATCGGATGGAATTAAATGTTATACTTTTTTTCCAAGTCAATGATAAACAGTATGTTGTATGATGTTCGTTCATCGTGTAACATACTTACAATCATACAAATGTAAGTAACGGGAGAAGAAGAAGGAGTAGGAGAAGAAATAATAAACATAATAATACTAACTAATTCATGTTTAAAAAACTTGATGCGACAAGAAATGGACGATTATGTGCAATTTGATTCCAACGACATCAACAATAAAATGAATAATAACTGACCGACCGTTATAGTTTAATTCAAATGCACGCACACACTAACAAATGAAGAATTTGTAGCTACAGTATCTACTCAAAATATTAAAGCTAAAACAATCTTTGTAGATTTATCAAAATTGGTTTACG
The DNA here is from genome assembly GCA_021234595.1 of Delia radicum. Lineage (NCBI taxonomy): Eukaryota > Metazoa > Arthropoda > Insecta > Diptera > Anthomyiidae > Delia > Delia radicum. The sequence continues at coordinate 195,082,546 of CM037853.1, forward strand.
AATTATTCGATAAACCGGGATTTTGACCAAGCTGTGACCGACCATTTCAGTATAATTTAAATACACTCACACACGAACAAATGGATAATTTGTAGATACAATATCTATTCAAAATATTAAAGCAAAAATCAATATTTGTAGATTTATTAAAAACCGGTTTACGAACTATTCGATAAACCGGGATTTTAACCGTGTTTTTATTAAGAAAGGTTTTAAAATTAAAATAAATCCCGATATCACATGAAAATGTTTTGGGGGCTCACCTACCGGTATATAAAACGAAAATTACCAATTTGTTTTTTTTTTTTTTTCTTTTTAATTTATTAATAATCATATAATTACAAATTATATCCTATTACCCTAACCGACCACTTGCTACTATAGATTTCGGCTCGTTGCAGCGAAAACAGACCAATGACTGGTGGTAATCGAATCCACGGCCCCCGCACTTATAAGCTGGTACGCTACCAACTAGCCTACCGTGTCGCATACCAATTTGTTTGTTATTCAATAACTTCTTTCGAATAGCACATTTGTAAAGTACATTGTTTTTGGTTTGAGTTCTAATTTCCATAAAAAACTTTTTTTTAACCCTAAGACAATAGTATATTCCTCTTAAGGTTTGAGATATCTCGAAAACCTAATGTAATAGAGAAATGCCAAGGGCATATTCGCATTAAGAGCATCTCTAAAGAAATATATTCTAGTCTCAATGTCTTGACTTTTTTTAAAATTTAGTTCCGTTTTAAGACGTCTTTTTCCAAAGTTTGTTTTTCATCAATACTCCCGCAACTGGCCAGGATCTTTAAGTCGAGTTTGTTATTTGGTTACGTTCCATTGGCTTATAACGGATTTAAGGTAGTATTCATACCGAAGGCTGGGCGCAAAGCAGAACATTTGCCCAAATCTTATAGACCAATAAGTCTTAGTTCTTTTCTCCTTAAGACCATGGATAAAGTCTTGGACCACTATATCAGGGATGTGTACCTGGTGCGCAAACCCATTCATGGGTTCCAATTTGCGTATCAGCAGGGAAAATCCACTGAGACGGTTGTCCATCAAGTTGTCACTATGATCGAAAAGGCACTGGAGGCGAAGCAAATAGCCTTGTGTGCTTTCGTTGATATTCAGGGCGCTTTTGACAATACGTCCTACGATACGATTAGGACTGCGATGTTGAGGAAAGACATCCCCAGTGTTATTGTCAGTTGGACTCTGGAGATGTTGACCTCTAGGGTCATTACATGCGGCATCGGGAACACTTCTAGTACCATAGGGGCGACTAGGGGCTGTCCTCAGGGGGGTGTGCTGTCGCCTCTGCTGTGGACTCTGGTCATTGATGAGCTGCTTGAGCAGCTTAATGACCTGGGTTTCAGAACCTACGGATATGCTGACGATATTGTTATTTCTGTCACAGGCTGGGATGACAGGACAATTTCGGAGCGCATGCAACAGGATCTGGACTTTACCTTGAAGTGGTGCCAGGAGAAGGGATTGACTATTAATCCCTCGAAGACCATCCTGGTGCCCTTTACTAGGATACGTAAGTTATGTCTCACAGCCCTAGGGCTGCGGGAGATTGGCAGCATGATGAGTGGGGATCTGAAGGGGCACCTTGAGATTGCGAAAATATTCGCTGATGACCCCGTTATTAGGGTCAGTGACAGGATACTGCCTGTGCAGGTATTTGTGAGTCACTTTGTTGTTGTGATTTTCGACAGGAGCACGTGGTTGACTGGATCTTGGGTACCGGAGGTTGGTGCACAGGTCTGGTTCACGGATGGCTCAAAACAGTCGAACATGGATACGGGAGCGGGTGTCGTCGGACCCGGATTTCAGCGTGCTCTGCCCATGGGCAAATATCCCTCCGTTTTTCAGGCTGAGGTCTTCGCTATCTGTATCTGTGTGGAAGAGTGTCTGCGGAGGGGGACACGTGGGGCCAAGATCTATATTCTATCTGACAGCCAGGCGGCACTTGGTGCCTTGAGGGCTCAAAATGTGACGTCGGGTCTGGTTAAGGAATGTATCGACTCTCTAAATCGTCTAGGACTTAGCAACTCCTTGACACTGGGCTGGGTTCCTGGCCATGAGGGGCATGAGGGCAACGAACGGGCTGACTGTTTAGACAACTGCGGAGCTCGTCGACAATTCATTGGCCCTGAACCCTTCTGTGGCGTACCCAATGGGTATGTCAGAGTGAGGCTCATAAGATGGACGGAGTCGGAGTTTGGGGCCTATTGGGCCAGATCGCCTGGGCAGCGACAGGCGAGGCTGTTTATATCTCCCTCTAGGGAGAAGTCGCGGAAACTCTTGTCTATGACGAGGGGCGAACTAAGGACCGTGACGGGTTACCTCACGGGACACTGTGGCCTTAGGTATCAATTGTACAAGATGGGACGATCTTCTACGGATACGTGCAGGTTTTGTGAATTGGAACCCGAGACCACAGAGCATGTTCTCTGCAAATGTTGGAGGCTCTCCGATAGGAGGGTGCGTTATTTTGGCGGTCGAATAGTGACGCCATGGGACGTTTGGAACTGTTTACCTGGTAGGATAGTTGGCTTCGTAGGGAGCCTGAACCTATAGGGTGTATTCGTTGGCAGCACAAAATACCAACTTCTGGTCGCGGTGCATAGTGCTAGTCTAATTTAATCTAATCTTCATCAAAATTACAAATAAGTATCAACTAGGAAATTTTTACTCCAGTATCAATTAAAATAATTTGTAACTATTTAATTGATTATAGATTAAATTAAGATTTTAATCATATCTATTAAAAATTTAATTAAATATTGTTTCTAATTCCAATTTCGCCAAAAATTAGGGAAAAACCGCTGAAATTAAAACACAAACACAAAAATTTAAAAAAAAAACACCAAAATCAATATAAATTTAAATAATCTCTACAATTAAAAAAAAAAATCACCATCATTTAAAAAAAACCGCAAAAATTACAACATTTAGAAAAAGTCGCTAATATTTGAATAAATCGCTAAAATAAAAAGATATCAACAAAATTTATGAAAAAAGTCAGTAAAAACAAAACTAAAATTAAAAAATCGTCAAAATAAAAAAAAAAAAATTAAACATTTTAATTTTATTTTTTTTTTGTGATTTTTTTTATAATTTTTGGAGGTTTTTTAATGTCTCTTTTTCAAAATTCAGTTGATTTCAATTTGAGCGATATTTAAAATTTTTTTTCAATTTTGTCATTTGCTCCATTTTGACGATTTTTGTTTCAATTTGGGCATTTTTTTTTTTTAAGTTTGATATTCCGTTTGTAACACATCGAAATATAGGTCGAAGACCCCATAAAATAGGTGGCATGACATGTCGTCCAATGACATAATGTCCATGGACATTATACTCCAGTGTGGAAACAGATCAGTAATTTTGAAGTTTTTTTTGTGTCGCACTCAGAAAAAACTTTATTTGGCAAAGCCGCCTGCCGCGTTCTACGGAGGAAAAAAACCCCTAAGAGCGGCCGAAAGCCGCCACTTGTTTTCAAATCAGATGTCGAATCCATTGAAATCTTATATTTTTAAGACATCAAGTAATTTGTAAAAACAAGTTTTTCTGTGTGGCGGCCTTCGGCCGCTCTTAGGGGTTTTTTTGCTCCGTAGAACGCGGCAGGCGGCTTAGCGAAATAAAGTTTTTTCTGCGTGCGATTATACGATTTATAAATATAGTTTTATTTTGTGATATACCACTAAAGAATATTTAAAAAAACTATATTGATATACTAAATATTATTAATCTTTTTATTTTAAAAAGTCTGGACGCTATGACACATTTGAAAGTGACATAATATCCAAAAAAATACTGTCGTAATGTCCATGGACATTACGACATTTTCCAAATTGTCATAAAGTCCATGGGCATTATGACACTTTTCGAGTGACATAACGTCCATGGACACTATGTCATTGGACGTTATGACATGCCACCATAAAATATATATATTCCTGATACTTATGAAATTCTAAGTCGATCTAGCTATGTCCGTCTGTTGAAATAGATATATACTGCTTGTTTTACCTAGATTATTCACCATTAAAGAAAAATTTCTAGGACATAACACATTTAAAATCATCTACACATAGAAAACTAAAATCGAATTTCAATGTAACTATTTGTTAATTCAATTAAAACTTTAATTAAGGAAATTGTAGTATCAATTTATTAAGGAAATTGTAGTACTAATTACAAAAATTTGTAACTATTAAATTGATTTTATTTTCAATTAAGGTTTTAATCGTTTCTATTTAAAATTGAATTGAATTTTTAATTTCAAACTAATTTTTAATAGATAATATTGGAACCTTAATTAAAATTTGCATAAAATCGTTAAAAATCGTTAAAAATTGAGAAAAAGTCGAAAAATTACAAAAAACCCTAAAATAGAAAAAAAACCGCCAAAATTAAAAAAGAAATGAGTAGGCAAAATTAAAAATAAATGGAATAAAAAATAAAAATTGACTTTGATGTCTCCGATGTCTTTCAAAATTTTAGTACGTACTCTTCATTAAAAAATATTTTACACGTGTTTCCAGAAAAAATTAAATATTTTTGTTCAAAAAGTTATGTGCATTTGAAAATCGTCAAAATAGTGAAAAATCTTCCGACATGACAACTTTTAAACTAATGTTTTTCTAAAACTAGTGAATGGATTTTAAAGTTTAATATCTTATTTTAAAGTTATTTAAACCTTCTTTTTAAAAATTATTTTATTTTTTTTTCAATTTATTTTTTTTATTTTTAAATTTTGAAAAAAATATTTTCTTAAACCTCAATACAACCTTAATAGTCCCTGTAAATTTCAGAATGGAAGTCGAATGGATTCTATTATTTTCCGATTTTTTTCCATTGTAGTACCACGAAAAATTACATTTTGTATGTGAACATTATATTTTCAAGCGTGTTAACGAAAATGTTAATGAATGCATGTATGCAAAAACACACTGTGACAAATTCACATTGTTCTTTAGCATTATTTGTTTTTCTATGTGCAGTTAGAATTTTTTTGTATGTTTTACTTGAAAAAATAAATAGAATCCATTCTACTTCCATTCTGAAATTTACAGGGAATATTAAGGTTATATTAAGCTTTAAGAAAATATATTTTCCAGATTTTTCGACTTGTTTGAAGATGGTGGAAAACAGAAATTAAGTAAAAAAAAAACCAAATTTTAAAAATAAAAAAAATAAATTGAAAAAAAACATAAAATAAAATAATGAGGTATTAAACTTTAAAATCCATTTGCTAATTTTAGAAAAACATTAGTTTAAAAGTTGTCATGTCGGATGACTTTTCACGATTTTGACGATTTTGAAATCCACAGAACATTTTCAAAACAATTTTTTAATTTTTTTCTTGAAACACAGGTAAAATATTTTTTAATGTTTATTACGTCCGGCAAATTTAAAGTAAATCGGAAGAGGTGTTGTTCGGTCTGACATGGAATGACTCATATGTAAATTACACTTACGTTCCCATACATGCAAACTTATTTTTAAATGAATGCATGTAAACGTCAAGACTTGGTTTTTTTCTTTACATGTTCTTCTAGTTTGTCGCCGGTTTTTGTTTCTGTATTTCTTTTTTCTTCTTTTTATTTGTAAGTTCAAAGTCTTGTTACATGATTTTTTTCTACTATTACGGCGACCATTTTTTTCGAACATGAAATCAGTACAAAACTAAAAACATATGCGTGTCTCTTTCTTTGTGCTCCTTTACACATATCCAAAGTTCATTAAAATCTGCGAGTACATGATATTAATGCATTTTTGCATTAAATAAACGAACTTTCGCTGGAATTCTTCCATCGTAACTTTTAATTATATTAATAAAGTTTTTCATAGAATTATTGGAAAAACTTCGTTTCCCGATCAAAAAAAAAAAAAAAAAAACACAAAATCAGATCTCATTTGATAAAGATCGATATTTGTTCTTATCCAAGTTTATCTAAAAATTAGGGTAATATCCGATTAGAGCCATTAAATATATTACTGGATTAAATGAGATCTCAAAATAATATATAATTTAAGATCCTAATATATCCCAAATATCCCATGTGATTAATTTATATCTAATTGGATTCAATTAGATCCAAAAAGATAAGTAATTTTTGTCGGGTCGAATAAGATATTTTGAGACTAAATTGAATTTACTTAAATCCCATGACACATGTAATTTAAATGAAATGACACATGTAATTTAAATGAAATGTTTTAAGAAAAATAAGTTGGACATCTGGCTCATATATAATTATGTATGGAGTTGTATATGACAAAATATAATAGTATCTTATACGCATAGAAAATATTAATGACGTTGAACCATATATAATCATATCTCAAACTAAATTGTTAAGCTTGTGTCATATATGGAATCTTACATCATTTAATGCCATATATAATTATATCTTAAGTTGTATTATAAATATGACACCATATATAAGCATATCTTATATCACATACAAATATATTTTTTGTAAGCGATTTAATTTATTATATCTTAAATTATATAGCTTACATGTCTCCATATGTGATTACATCTTATGTTATAAATGAGAATGTATTATTTATTATATATGACAACAGATCTACTCTATCTTATTATGTATAGCATATATGGCTAATATCTAAATTAGTAATGTTCAACATATAAATATATATCGTTACCACATAAGAAACATATTATAAGATATGACAGCATATATAATCAAATGTTATAATACATTTTATGATGAAAAAATGAGACCATGTATATTTTTTACTCGGGTTTATTTATTCAAAATTTCATACGCCTAACGAAAAAGTATCATTGGAAATAGTTTCATAGAAATTTGTAAAGGTTTTTCATAAAATGGTAGATTTTTTTTTTTATTAATTTTTGTAAAAAAAAAATGCATTAGTTTAAAGAAATGTTTCATTCAAACTCGTCCAAAAAAAATCTTTATGCTTAGCATGCTAAGGCATTATTTTAAGAAAATTTAAATTTTAAGAAAATTTAAATTTTAAAAATTTAAATTTTAAGAATATTTTAGTTTTAAAATATTTATGATATATTTTGGAAAATATGCACACTGACTACTGATTAATTTTTTTCCTAAAAGACTCGAGATTTTGAAATATTGAAACTCTCGGATTTTTATCTCTTCCTTTTGACCTAATCTTAAATTTTGAACGAGTTTTCCACATACATATTTATAGTTTTCAGTAATTATTTTGGTCTGTTTCCATTAGATTAGGAAAAATTCCCCTTTTCTGAAAACTGTATTCTAAATGGATCAAAACATGAGTTTTTTTATGGAAAAAATGTAATTTTCTGGAAATGTTAAAAATCAGTATAAATTTTTAAAAATCTGTACACTATTTTTTCATCAGTACACATAATAAAAAATCAGTATATGTCGTCACCTGAAATCCAAACGACCGCAATTACACTTTAGTTTTTTGCAGGAGATCCAAAAAACATTGTAAATAAAAAACTACTTCAAGTTAAGTATCAACATTTTAGTGTTATGCTTAAGAAACTAAGACGGATTTTTTTCTGGGAAAAAAATTCATGGAAAAATTTAGTGTTTTCAAAGTAATGTAGATACGGCCTTTTGTAATCGGTTTTTCTGACATCAAAAAGCCTTAACGCCAATACAAAAATTTATGAAAAAAAAAAAACAAACGTTTTTCGAAAATAATTAAAAAACTTTTTAGTCAACATTTGTATTTTTATCTATTCATTGTGAGTATTTTTTATAACAAAACCATTTTAACTATTTTAAAGTTAACGAAAAAAATGTAAAAAGTTAAATAATTTATTCCGAGAAAATAAATTGGTTAAACAAAAAACAATGTAAGTCATTACATAAAAGGCAAAACACTGAACTACACGACTTTTGGCTAAACTTTAAAATTACAGTTACGACCTTTTGATTTTCGTAAGTAAATTTGGTGTTTTTGGAACTAAACTTGTAAAATTTGTGGAAAGGTGTATTTTGGTTAACTACTTCGTAATCAATCGAAAAGTAAACTTTGAATATTTTGTTAGTTACGGCCTTTTGGATTTTAGGTGACGATATACTGATCGACTCAGCACACATGGTCAGCCTTATTCTATTACTCGTTGTGTATTGATTTTTTTGCAACAAAATTGTTGTTTAAAAATACAGTGTTTGGCCGTATTAATATGTACTCTTGAAATAGACTCAAAAATTTCACACGACGATTTTATTTTAAAAATCGTATCGAAAATCTTATAAAATACTGTGTATGTTACGTAAAAAGTACCTACTAGATCCAACGATATACGATTTTTTAAAATCCGTTCAGTAGCAGCAAAAAGGTGGAGTACACAAAATGTAAAATACTAACAAGAAAGGTCTGCTGTGTGGTTTATTCTGAATTGGATGAACTTTGTGTTTGTGATAGAAGAAACAAAAACTTTGCATTTTCAGCGACCCAGTCTCACATTTAGCGGTTTTTTGTTAGAAAATTTTTTCATATTTTTAGCACTGGATATATATATTTCAGTACATATTTGAAAAAGATATTATATCAAGTAAAATATTAAAAAAATGAACAAGATAAAAAAAATTCGAGCAATTTTAAAAAGCTCATTTTTTCCCCAGAAATATCAACTTTGTCCGATATGCTAATAACCGAAGGTTTTTATATTTGGCCCCTCTTTCACATAACTAAGACTAACTAACGTTTCTAGTTAAATTTAAAGCTTTTGTTTCTAATAAAAAACCTTAGGTTCCGGCACATTTTCAATACAGAAATTTCAGAAATGTTTCATATAGAAAAAGGTCACGGAATTTATTTTAAAAAAAATCTCTATCTACCAAGTTTGTCAATAAATTGTGGTTTATTTTATTAAATTTAAAAAATTTTAAACCCTCTTTTTCAATATATATTTCGTTTTTAGACACCTTACACGTGGCCTTAATTTGCATTTAAATTTGTTTGTTGTGGTAACACTTTAGTTTTTCTTGTTCTAGTTATACTGTCTCTGTTTTCAGTATGGGAAGTTGGCTAATGTGGCCTGTTCGCTAAAGTGGACCTTTCGTTTTTTCGTGTTGTTGCATCAATATGTTAAAACTGTCAACCGTCATTAAGTTTAATTTCTCTACTTTTTTTTTTCTCTATTATAAAAAAGTTTCGACGTGAATGCACACATTTTCACTGGTTTTATTGTGTCGTTGCAAAAAAACGCAACATAAAACGTAATTTTTCGTTAACATAGAAAGAGTTGTATAGAACATAATGTATTATTATATATTATTATATATTAATATATATTATTATATATTATTATATATTATTATATATTATTATATTATTATATATTATTATATATTATTATATATTATTATATATTATTATATATTATTATATATAGCCAAGTGTGTTGCTATATTTGTTTGGATATAATTATGTATAACTTTCAGTTTTTTAACAATTTCTAATATGCCGTCATATATAAAGAAATATGAATATGTAAGTTCCCATACATATTTATATGTACCATATATAGTTAGATATGGTCGGAAGTTTTTAGCACTGTATCATATATAATCTAAAATCTTTTTATAGAAAGTAAAAAAGTTTATATAAATTTATATATGATGAGATATTTTCCGCACATATCAGATGATTTAATTTGGTCTGAAAAATGTTTCTACAATATTAAATTGTATCACTTTGGATCTAACTATATTTAATTAGATACAATTTAACAAAAAAGTATCCAATTCTATCCGAGTTTTGTACCAATATAATTAGATCTAATTATATTATATTTGATACAATTAGATACAATCAGATACATAATAATCCAAACATATTTAAATTAAATGATATTAATTTAAATATGCTCTAAATCATTAATATTTTTTATGCATATGAGACATCATTTTATATTGTTATATATAACACCATACATATATAATTATATATGCGGTGATGTCTAAATTAATTTTCTTAAAAATTTTTAAATTTTATTAAAAATAATAATTATTATGTAGTTGGATTTAAGTGAATCTAATTTAATCTCAAAATATGTCAATGGATCCACCAAAAATTTCTTATCTTTTTTGATATAATTAGATACACGTATATCTAAATTAATCACATGGGATATTTTGGGATCAATCAGAATCTTAAATTAGACGTTTTTGGACGCCCAATTTTTAGTATCAATTCAGATCTTCTTTAATACAGTAATACATTTGAAGTATCAAAGCGGATATCCCAATTTTAAGATAAACTTGGAAAAGAATAAATATCGATCTAAATAAAATGAGATCTGCTTTTATATTTAAGATGTAAATTTTTTTCATCGGGCCCGAGTAAAAAAAGTTATATATATTCTTATGTTTTTTAATCTTAAAATATATTATAATATATAATTGTATATGGTGTCATGCATAGCCATATATGATTATATGTTTCTTATGTGGTAACATATTTAACGACATATTATTATATATTGACCTTTAGAAATTGGATATTAAGCATATATTCTACGCATAATAAGATATGCGAGATATATTCTCATATATAATGACACATTTTCGTATATAATAATACGGAATCATATAAGCTATATGGTGCAATATAAGCTATATTATTTAAGATATAAAAATATACTATGTCTTATAAAAATATTTTTTTGTGTCTTCTAAGATATGCTTATATAATGTCCCATATGTATAATACAACCTAAGATATATTTATATATGACATTAAATGATGTGAAATATAATTATATAAGATTACATATATGACACAAGATTAACAATTTAGTTTAAGATATGCTTACATATGGTCCAACATCATTAATATTTTCTATGTGTATAATATCTAATTAGATATTGTTGTATAAAACCCCATACATAATTATATATGCTCCAGATGTATAAATTATTTTTCTTAAAATTTTTTTTTTTTTTTAAATTATATTAAAAATTATATGTTATATGCTTTAAGTAAGTCCAATTTAATCTCAAAATATCTTATTTGATTCACCAAAAATTATGTATTATTTTGGATCTGATTAGATCTAAATTAATCCCTTGCGATATTTTGGGATCTATCAGGATCTTAAATTAGATCTTATCAACAAATTTTGAGATCAATTGTGATCTACACTCATAGAAATAAACCTGTAAAAATAGCAGAAAAAAGCTACTAAAAATTAGTTAAAAATTACCTTGCAGAAAAAACTGCTAAATTTAGCAAATTTTTTACTAAATATTAGTAACAAAAGAATAGCAAACATAAATCTGTTTAATTTACAAATACTTAGTTATATATGAGCTAACTTGGATATATTCCAAAGTTAATTGAAATCTGCGAGTTCGGGTCGGTATACCTCCCTTGATAGTTTTTTTTTTATTTAGCCCAAAAACCAGATGCGGGCCACATAAGCGAACATTTCCATATTCGATTTTAAAGAAAGGTTTTTGTAGGCACATTATTATCCAACAATCATTTTTAAGGTATTTGAATTTTAAGTACATAGATCTAAAAACATCATGAACTAAAAACATGTAAGTTATTTGATGTAGACGAGTACAATACCTAGCAAAATTTTTTGGAACCAGTTACCACTAAATATGTTTATGAGCCATTCCATGTCAAACCGAACGATTTTTCTTTGATTTGAAATTTGGCGGACATATTCTTATTTCGAAAGTATTTTGGGAAAAAATTAAAATTTTTTATTTTTGTGGTATTTTTTGTAAAACATTCTTAGAACAATTTAACCCATCGCCGTCCCACTCTGAACATTTCTGTATTTATTTAGGTAAAGTGTAGTAGACGCCATTGTATTACTATTATTTTTAGGTGTGGTCGAAAGTGGTAAAAACATGGTTTAATCATTATGGTTAGCCGATTGAAGGGTGTTTCAGTACAATAATATTTACGAAAATACAAAATAGAATAAGAAAATTTTGTTCGGCATAAATGATATAAATTCACACTAAGTTTTAAAAGTTGTAATATATTTTAAAATTTGTTAATATTTTATTTTGTTATTGCTTAAACTTTATTGTAGTTTTTATTTAAAGATCAATATCACTTTGTCGTTGCAGTTTTAAGGGATTAAAATGTTATTAATTAATTCAATTGGTGTAGTCTATGTCGTTTATGCAGACGTTTCTTGATTTTGAAATGAGAGAAACGTCACAAAAGACAGTCCTTGGTAACTAGTCCACGAAAGTTAAAAACTTAAAAAAACATTAAAAAAAATGGTTTTTTTTATAATACATCAATTTAAATATCGACATGTGGGAACATTTTTCATGTTTTCTTAAATTACACTAGTGAAAAATTTAGAAAAGGGTGTTACAAACATGCCACTATTTTTTTTTGTTATTTATTTATACCTCCTAAACCCGAAAATCGCATTGAAATTTTTTTTTTTATGGAGTAGTTTTTGAAATATATATATTTTTTTTTAATTTGTGATTATATCTCGATTTAGGATCAAGCTGCGTTTATTGTGTCATTTCAAAAAACGCTATATAAAGTACGAAGGGGAACTTTTACCATTTTTGCCACTCCCCGTAAAAATTTCCAAAAATAAGCTCTATACAGATGTCTACTCGAGTTAAGTACGCACATACCGAATTTCCAAAAATCCGCTATACAGAGATATCCTGATTAAGCAAATATATGAGACTTTCCTCTTTCTGCCCCTCGTGGGAATTTCGAAAAATCCCGTCTATACAAATCTCCACTCTTTACAGATGTCTAGTCCTGATGAGGAATACACATACCCAAATTTGAGTTTAAGCTTCGGCGGTTTGGCAAGGACGCCAAGGGGAGACTTTTTCAACCATTTAGCCCTACTACTCGTGATAAGGAACCCATATACAAAATTCTAAGTTCCTGGCTTTTGTGGTTTGGTCTGGACGCCAAGGAGTTTTCCATACTTATTTTAATTTTAAAATTTCTGGTCAAACGGATTTGGGCATGTTGCCAAGGGGGGAGGGTTTTACCCTTTATGCGACTCCCCGATGAACTTTCCAAAATCCGCTCTATACAGATGTCTACTTCTGATTGTAAACCAAAATTCAAGTTCCTACCATCAACGGTTTGGGCAGACTGCCAAGGGTGATATTTTCCCCTTTTTGCCTCTCCCCGTGCGAATTGCCAGAAATGCCGTCAATACATTTGTCTTATCGTGATAAGGTACCCACATACCAAACCAAGTTCCTCGCTTTGGTGGTGTGGCCAGGCCGCCAGGGGTACTCCCCTTAGAAATTAAAAAAAAATTCACTTTATATGATGTCTACCTGTTTATCTTTGTTTTATTCCATGTTTAGAAACTCATATACCAAATTTCCAGTTCTTAGTATCAACGGTTTGGCCAAGCCGTCAAGGAGGAGAATTTTTTACCCTTTTTGCCCCTCCCCGTGGTAATTTAAAAAAATCACGTCTATACAGATATATACTTGTGATAAGTTGCCCACATACCAAATTTCAAGTTCCTCGCATTAGTGGTTTGGCTAAACTGACTTAATTAATGCACCTCTCCGAAGTAATTTCCAAAAATTCGCTCTATACAGAACTCTACTCCTGATTAGGAACCCACATACCAAATTTCAAGGGCCAAGCTTCGGCGGTTTGACCAGGCCCCGAAGGAGTAGATTTCCCCCTTTTTTCCCCTCCTCGTTCGAATTTCTAAAACTACCGTAAATACAGACATCTACTCGTGATAAGGTACCCACATAACAAATTTCAAGTTCATCGCTTTAGTGGTTTGGCCAGGCCGCCAAGGGGAAGACAAGGGGAAGGGCTCCTAGTAAGAATTTTAAAAAATTTGCTCTACATATATCTAATCCTGACTGATGTGGGTTCCTACATACAAAATTTCAAGTTCCTAGCTTCAGCGGTTGAGTCAGGTCGCCAATGGGGAGACTTTTTACACCAAAACTACCGTCAACCCAAATACCAGGTGTAGAGCCACATTATCGTACATGCCCTTCTTGTAAAATTTGCCGTTTCGCTTTATAAATTAATCAGTTTTCAATTTTGCACCCTAATATTCATACTTTTCAGTTTAAGATGTTAGGTGGACAGCAATTACTCATGTAATATTTACAAAAAGTAGGCAATAAATTATAATATTTATTACTTCTTTCTATAAGGACATACTTGTAAAAACCAACATAAAGTTTTATATTAATATCCATTCATTTGGAGAAGTCGCATCAACATTAAATTACATTTATGCCATTACAGCATTTTGTATACATATTTTTTAAATTAATTATTAATTATTTAAAATAAAACATTAGTGTTGTTCACAATCTGATACCCGAAAGTTAGATGGTACTCGTCAAAATACAGGTATTTTATTTTGAACAAAAGTACTCTTACACGATTAAGGCATGATAGAGTGAAAACATGTCAACTCAATCCCCATTCAGATCGACCATCTCCGATACCAATGAAATTCACCAACAAGAAATCATACTCAACAAGAAATCGACGGAACATAAAATATAACGTGATAAAAATCGCAAAAAAACTTTAAAAATGTACTAAAATATTGAAAATGTTTGAAATTAATCATATGTTTATTATTGAATTTTCCTCTACATGTGTGTAAAATTTCATTGTGATATCTCGATTGGTCTCTGAGTTATAGAAAAAAACATGGTCCTAACTAAGTATTCTTCTTTTCTATTTCATACATACATGTGTATCGTTAATTCAACTCGTACACTGAAAGAGTTTTCTTAGTTGTATTAATGAAATCCATCATTATTACAATGAATTTTTTTCATTAAAAAGTCCCCAAAGAAAGCTTCATTAATAATTTCATTAAATGAATTATAATGGAAAGAATTATTTCTTCCCTGTTTTATATTTATTTTACTTTACTGTTTTTTTGACATCTTCCTAAAAGCGACTTCAACCCGAGCAACCATGGTTGGTGTACCAACATGTAAACAGTACCGCGTTTCCGATTGACCTAAGTAACCAAAACAAAATGATGTGCTTATGTAGACTTTTGTATTACAATAATTTTTTCTAATAGTTGAAGCGCCTCCTGTTGAAATCGGATGGAACTAAATGTTTGGTGTAAAAAAAAATATGTATATACAAATTATTGCATATTTTTATGAAAATTTCATTTACTTAATGAATTTTTCATTAATTAAATGAAAATTATTCATTCAATCAATGAATCCAACTTAATGAAAGACATTCATTAATAGTATAATAATAGTATATATATAGTAAAATTCTATCAGTGTATAAACTAGGGCGATTTCATACTTTTATTAAGGTTTTGGATATAACTCTGAGACCAATCGAGATTAAATCCTGAATTTTTCCACAATTGTAGAGGAGCGTTCAATTATAAATTTAAAGAGATATGAGAGAGATATGTGCATTTGTGCTCAAGACCCCCCACAATGACCTTTGACCCTTCCATGAATAAAATCAAAATGCATGTCATTTAAAAGAGTAAAAGGCCAATACAAATTCTGTATCTTGTATAGTTTAAAAGTTATAGTCCACAAAGGCTACTTTAGTAAAATTTTAACGTTTTTTGCAATTTTAATGACGTCATATTTTGGAAACCAAAATGTTCCGGAATCTGCAATTTATGTTTCGTCGATTTCTTGTCGAGTATGACAGTTATGATGAATTTCATTAAAATCGTAGATGGTCGATTCGAAAATGCAATTTTTTTGATTTAGTTGGCATGATTTTACTCTACACTGAAAGAATTATCCTTTTCATAGAATTTGTTTCGTAGATTGAACAAAGAATTTCATTATGTACAAAAACTGCAAACTATATTATGAAACTTTTTCTAAACTTTTATTCATAAAATTTTATAGTTTCATAAATAAAATTCATTCGATTTCATAACATATATCCTCATAACTTTAATGAACATTTCCTTGAAGAATCAGTCTTCATGATATTTATGAAACAATTTCAAAGAATTTTTTTCGTAGATTCAATAAAGAATTTCATTATATACAAAAAATGCTATTAATATTATGAGACTATTCATAAAATTTCATAGTTTCATAAAAAAATAAATTATTTGATTTCATTGAATATAACTTCATAAATTTAATGAACATTTTCTTGCAAGCTATAAAATGGTTTCAAAGACTTACCTCTTTTATTTTTTTTTTTTTTATAAATTTTCTTAATTTCATTAATTTTCTTACTGTTCAAACATATCTTTATGAATGTAATGAAATTTTTCTTACGAGCTATAAAATTTTGTCAAACCTATATTTTTTTATTTTTTCATTAAATTTTATAGCTTCATTAATCTTTATAAGTTTGAAACTTTATTTTGAGATTTAATTCTCAAGTAGTTTATAAAGTGCTGGCTCGAATCCAGGGGGTGGGAACATTTCCTCCCCCAAAATAAAATTTTCCTGTACAAAAAAATAAAAAATATAAAACAGTTAATTAAAAATACTCTAACGCCTGATAAAGTGTCTCATTATTCAATGTGGTCTTTTATTAATTCCTATTAAATTATTTCATAAATTATATGAAGCGTTTCATTGGCTTAATTCTAATGCATTTTTTCAAGACATTCATGAAGAGTTTAATTAATTCAATAAAAAAACTTAATATTATAGAATTTTATCAAATAGTTTCATAAATTCTATCTACGCTTCATTCTCAGAATGATTCATTAGTTTTATGAAGATTTTCATTAATTTTAAAAAGAATTTCATAAACATTGACTTTAATGAAACTTGTTTCAAAGATTCAATGAAAATTAGAAATGGACGAGTTCCAGTGACAGTTTTTATGAAAACTATTTCTTAATAGCAGTGAAAATAATTCTCTCAGTGTATAGTTTTCTTATGGAGATTGTGAATACCGCTATTGTTAATAACATACATTCACTTTTACAAACATGCATATATGTTTAAGTATTTCAATTTTAAATTAATTATTCATAAATATTAACATGAATATAATGTATTTTGTATATAGGGAAATATACTCAAACTGACAGACAGACAGTCATCATATCATTATCAACTTATTCATGTTTGTGGACATCCTTTTTATGTATGGCTTTTTTGTAATTTTAAAAACATAATGCAATTTAATTTATTTTTTTTTACAATATTATTATAAAGTG
The DNA here is from genome assembly GCA_021234595.1 of Delia radicum. NCBI lineage: Eukaryota > Metazoa > Arthropoda > Insecta > Diptera > Anthomyiidae > Delia > Delia radicum. Next base: position 195,099,701 of record CM037853.1, read on the forward strand.
CTTATTTTGGTACAAGGTTAATTCATTATAGTGATAAAATTGTTAAAAGGTTGTACGAATTACAAAAAAAGGATTAAATATACCCTGCATATCATTAGAATAAGATCCTTAGCAAAATAAATTTTAAAATAAATACACTTTTTTAAGTTCTAGAGGTCCAAAATTTGGCTAAGGTCGTATGTACAGAGAATCAGATTTTTTGTATACTGTAATATTCTTTCGGAAACGTCGGATAAGAATTTTTGATAAATGTCAGCATGAATTTTAGAGGTTGTTTTAATCTCATTAAACTGCTTACACAGAAGTTACATTTAAATTTGTTTTAGAAACAAAATTTTTCATTTTAAATTTGTATTTCAATTAAATTAGAGTTTGATTGAAACAAACAATTAATACAACAGAACATTAATCGGAGCTCCTTATGACACATTAATTTAAGCCGATAACAAACGCACTGTCACAAAATGAGACAAAGTCAATTTGGTTTTGAAGATTTTGTCTAGCTGATTCCAAATTTGTTTTAAAAATTTTCCCATCACTTCACACTTTTGAGAAAACCGCGATTAAAAACGAGAGAACTAGCTGTTTTAACAATTTTTGAAGTACGAGGGCCGTCCCAAAATTAGATACACTTTTCCCAGCTATATTCGACAGCTTCAATACCCTGTTTATAGCAAGAAATGTCTAGTTCCTCAAAATATCCAACAACCCCAGACTCCACCTCTTCATTGCTGGCCAATCTTTTACCACCGAGCCATTTTTTCAAGTTTGGAAATAGAAAATAATCTGAGTTAGCTGAATCTGGCGAATAAGGTGTGTGTGAAGCAATTGGAATTTTAGTTCATTGATTTTGGCCATCGAAATAGTGGAAGTGTGAACAGTCATCTATTGTGTGCAACCTTTGCACCCATCTTGAGCACAGCTTTCTCATCTCCGAATTTTCGGTCAATATGAGATGTATAGCACTTTCTGAACTGCCTATCATTTCAGTCAGCTCACGCACCGACGACCATCCAATACCATTTCGTGGATATTACCAAACAAACGATCTAACGAACCCTTGAACAAAATTGTCAAAGAACGATTGAACTAGAAGAGCGACCTTATTCTTTCAAATAAATTGAACTATAAAGAGCGCTCACTCAAACGAACTATACTACCCAAGTCTAATTATTATAGAAATGTTCCCACCCCCTGGATTCGAGCCAGCACTTTATTAACTACTTGAGAATTAAATCTCAAAATAAAGTTTCAAACTTATAAAGATTAAAGATTATAATTATAATTAAGCACTTTATAAAATACTTTCGAATTAAATATTGAAATAAAGTTTCAAATGTATAACGATTAATGATATTTTATTAAAAATAAAACAAATTGGTTTGAAACAATTTTATAGCTCTTAAGAAAATTTTCATTAAATTTACAAAGATATGTACACATATCTGTATGCAAATTAATGAAATTATGAAAAAATAAAAGAGGTAAGTCTTTGAAACAATTTTTTAGCTCACAAGTAAATGTTCATTAAATTTATGAGGATATATATTATGAAATCTAAGTCATTTTTGTTTTATGAAACTATGAAATGTTATGAATAACAGTTTATGAAAAGTCTCATCATATTAATTTCATTTTGTGTTATTAATGAAAATCTTTATTCAGCCTACGAAATTTTTGTTATGAAATTGTTTAATTAATGTCATGAAGGGTAATTCTTTCAGTGTAGCTCGAAAAAAAATGTTCATTAAATTTATGAAGATATATGTTCTAAAATCGAATGAATTTTTTTCTGAAACTTTCTGAATAAAAGTTTCAAAATATAAATTGCTTTGTTTGTATATATTGAAATACTTTATTGAATTTACGAAAAATATTCTATGGAATTGTTTCATTAATATCTTGAAGGATAATTCTTTCAGTGTAGGCGAAAAAATATAAGCTATCTTTAAAATTGTACAAAATAGTAATTCTATTTATATATTTTTTGTACTCTAAGAGAATTCTCTGCATAATATCAAAGAATTTTTGCATTAGACCTATGAAATGTCACTGGAACTCGTCCATTGAAACATTACATTAAATTAATGAAGTTTTTCATAAAATTTAATGAAAAATTTCATTTAATTTATTAAAAATTTCATACGACTAATGTAAAAGTTTAATTAAAACTATGAAGCTTTTTCATGAAGTTTAAGAAATTTTTTTTTGTGAAGAAAACTTCACCAGTTTAGTGAAACAATGTCATTAAAACTCGTCCACCAAATTCTCTCTGTGCAGAAGGCATTTGCTAAATATATCCTTACGCGTTTTCAACTATCAGTTTTAAAAAATATCATTGCGGTATCTTCAAGAGTAAAGTGTTTTATAAATTTTTATCATTATCTTGAATCATTAGATAATGATATCAAAAGCAATTTTATCAACTTTAACAGCGGTTTTCTCATAAATGTGAGGTGATGGAAAAATTTGGATGCTGGATTTGGAATCAGGGAATCAAATACGATATAAATCATATATTGGCATTCAAACCAAGTTCGATGAGTGTAATATTATAATAAGATTTCAGAAATATAATGAAACTCGTTATTCACTCTATGAAAAATAACCTGTGCAATTAATAAATAAGAATAATGCTTTCATTGTATATTTGTGCATATGTATGTATGTATTTATAAATGTGTGTGTCAATAAATAAAAAAAAACCCCAAAAATAAACATTAAAAAAAGTTAACAATTACTTAATATCATTGATGTTATTTTCGTTATTGTATTTTTAACAATAAATAAATACAAATATAAAAACAATTGATACATTATTTATAAACGTGGCTAACAGTATTCCTATTGTTCCACATACAAACACACACACACACACACACGCATACACACACACATACTCCACACACATGCAAACACACACACATGCAAACACACACACACACACATACATACAACAACATACTATAACAAACCAGATTCTAATAAAACTCATGTGGAAAATAAAGTAACCACGGTACACACAAATACAGACACAAATACATGCACAAATAACTACATACACAATGTTTTTGCACATTTGAAATGTCCACCACATTTGTTATTAATTAAATGTTATTAAATTAACTACTAAACCATAGCTTACGTCAGACGTAGACCCAGGGTGAGGGGGGATGGGGAGGGTGAGTGGACACCCGCTTCCTAAAAAAGAGCAAAAAAGAGAGATTTCAAAAGTTAAAAGTTTTTGCAACGTTAATATCCCGATAAAAAAAGATTCTATATACTTATATACACTCATAAAAAAAAGTTTGTAAAGTCAGCAAAAAATTTTGCTGAGTCAGCAAAATTTTAGTCAGGAGGATGCTAGCAAAAAAGTTGCTAATGTCAGCAAAATCTTTTGCTGAAAATCAGCGAGCTGATTTTTAGCAACAAAATTTGTAGATTCAGCAAAAGTTTTGCTAACACTTAGTAGATTAGAAATAAAAAAGCGTTGGTAAAAATTAATAAATTTTTTGCTGAATTTTAGTAGACTGAAAAAAACGCAAAAAATTTGTAGAAAAATTGTAATTTAGTTAATTTATTTGCTGAAAATCATAAAACATATTTTTGTGATTCTTTTAAAAATAATTTACTATAATAACGAAATATAACAATTTTAATTTTCCCACATTGACGACATGAATTAATTTAATATCTGAAAATATATAGAAATAAATATATATAACATAACAAAAATTTTCTTTCAACTACTTACATCAATGGTTGTCAATGGTTGCTATCTTTTAAAGGACGCAACTGCCGAAGATAATTCTAGAAACGAAACGAAAAAATAAACAAAACAAACGAAACGAAAAAAACAACCCTTTTTTTGCAATAAGAAAAAGAAACCATACAAATCTACCTAAGATGTGTGTTTTTGTCTTTCTCTTTACTCTGTCTACATGTCTGTATATGTTTTTTCATGGTTGATTTTTTTACTTGTCTTGTTAGAGTTGTACTTTTTAATATCATTTTCCTCTTCTCTACTACATCTTGACATGCCGCGACATCTGCTTATCAGCACAATTTTTTTTAGCAAAATTAATTAGTAAAACGTTAGTATATTAGTAAAGCATTAGTATAAAACAGTTAAGTGCTGAATAAGTATAACAAAAATTTTAGCTGAAAACACGATTTTAGCAAAAATATTTGCTAAAAAATAGTATACCTGATTTACAAGACGTTTTACTAACTTTTCTACTAACTTATTTTTTTGAGTGTACAACTTGATAGCATCATATATGCTTATGTGGCAATATATTACGGTATATGTTCATTAGGGCGAGTCGATTTAAAAATCGCTCAACGTACAAGGAAAATCGTACTCTAGGGATCAAAATAAGAAACTTTGCCGAAGCAAAGATACCTCTAAAACGAATTCTGATGTCCCGACTTTTGACCCGTAGGGACAAATTTTAAAAAAATCCCACTTTGACCCATTTAGAGTACCCCAATCTAATCCAACCCAATCGAATATAATTTATACATTCATCTGCTAGAGCGTCTTCCGGAGAAGAAATAGAGACCCTAATCTGGGAAAGACTCCTCCTACTTTCTGAAATATCTCCCGAGATTTGTACATTTTGCTATAAAAACACTGCTAAAAAGGCCCTCTTTCAACTTAAATTTTAACCCCTTATCGGTCACCTAGAATGATGATTTATGCATTAATCTGCTAGCGCGTCTCCCGGAGAAGAAGTAGCTCCCATAATCTTGAAGAGATTCCTCCTACTTTATGAAATATCAAAGTGGGATTTTCAAAATTTGACCCTACGGGTCAAAAGTCGGGACATCAGAATTCGTTTTAGAGGTATGGTTCCATCGGCAAAGTTTCTTATTTTGATCCCTAGAATACGATTTTTTTGCCTCCCTACAAATCGACTCGCCTTAATGTTCATATCTTATACTTAGTTCATGAACTTTTTTTAATATGGCATAATATATCATCACATATCATTCCATCATATGAGGTACTCATCATCTGTTAAATTTTATATGCAGAAACAGTTTTTTTTAAAGGGGTTTTAATATTTATTTTTTTAGTATATAAACAAAATTTTGTGTTAATTATACAAAACTTATGTAGAAAATACATTCGACAACTTCAACTCTATTTTAAATACCAACTGGTTTTAAGAGATACAGTTTTTTAGAGGTATTTTTAATGCATATTTTTTATTATATACATTTTTTTTATACAAGACTTATGCAGAGAATACAATAAACAACACAAATTAACTTTAAATAGTTATTTTGAGCAATCTGAAATTGCTAAAGTACTATAGTAAAGTATAGGGAGATTTATCCTACATAAAAAAAATATCTTATTGATCCATTATACCGACCGTAGTTATTATTTTTAACTATTTTGTATAAGAAGGACGTGTGAAGTTTGCTGTTTATTTCTGCTCTCGAAATAATCTGTGGGCCTTCTACTTGAAAATTTTGCGAACAAAGAATTTGATTTTCTTCCTCGGTTAATGTCGTTTTTTTTTGTTTTACCTAGCGTTTTAAATTTATTATATGGTGCAACTTCAGGTTCATAAAAAGCATAATTTTTTAGATTTAACATTATTTTTTAAAATTAATATTTATAGGTCTTATAAATAAATTAATTGGATAAAAATAAAAAGTACTGGGTCCGAATTACGGCATTCGTGATCGAGTAAAAACGTTCGAAAACAGCCTTTTCAATGAGTAATTGCAAAAATTCTAATAATGAAAACACAAGTTTTATATTTATTTCTAATCAAGGGCATTAAGGAAACAGAAAATTAATTTCGATCGAAAAATTACGATCACGATACAGTAATTTGGCCCCTAAACTCTAAAACATTTTTAATTTTTTTTAATTTTTTAATTATAAAACATTAGATAAATTTGTATCAAATTATATATAATTTAATCATATTTAATATACCCATTTTTTCGATCAAATTATATGAGATTAGATCCCATGAGATACCATGAGATCAGCTTATGTATGATAAGATGTGATGTTTAGTTATATGTGATACAATATATAATCATATATGATTATATCGGAAATTTTTTCGTCGGGATCCTAATATATTCAACAAATGTTTACACTGAAAGAATTATCCTTCATGATATTCATGAAACAATTTCGTAGAATTTTTTTCGTAGATTCAATGAAGAATTTCATTATATCCAAGCAATTTTATTAATATTAAAAAACTTTTTATAAACTTTTTTCATATAATTTCCTAGTTTCATAAAAAAAATTTATTCGATTTTTATAAATTATCTCTTCATAAATTTTATGAATTTTTTTTTTAGAGCTATGAAATTATTTCAAAGACTTAATTTCTTTATTTTTTCATTAAATTTCATAATTTCATAAATTTTCATCCATTTCAAACTTTAGTTTTAAGATTTAAATGTAGCCTTCATTAATTTTGGACTTCAATGAAATTGTTTAAAAAATGATATGAAGCGGTTCATAGGCTAACAATCACAACATTTTGTCATTAAAATCAAAATAATATTTAGAATAAAAATACTAAATATATAGTTAAAAACCGTTCTACTTACTTTTCTTTTAAATCAAATGTTGTTTTAATTTATTTTTAACTTTTAAAAAATTACCTCAGAAAAATTTAAATGAAGTTTAAAAAAATATTTATTTGTAGTTTAGATGTATATTCATTCAAAAACAAAGTTTGCTGATTACTTTTTAAATAAACTACAATCAGTTACTGTTAAAATATTGCTTCAATGCATTTTTCTAGACATTTATTAATTCAAAGAACTTTTTACTATTAAAAAAAAAAAAAAAAATTATGAAACTGTTTCATAAAAAAAAAAAAAATTTTTGAAACTGTTTCATAAATTTCATAAACACTTCATTGTCGGAATGATTCATTAGTTTTACGAAGATTTTCATTAATTCTACAAACATTTCATAAATATTGACTTTAATGAAAACTGTTTCATGGATTCTATGAAAAATTTCAATGGATGAGTTCCAGTGACAATTTTCATTAGGGCTATGAAGAAATTCATTACTGAAGTAAAGATAATTCTCTCAGTGTAGTTTATTACAATTTTCAAGACCCCATATTTGCGGATCCAGATGTATTAGTTCCCCCAAACTTTGTATTTGTTTTAGTTCTATGATAAACTGTATTCCTACTAAACTGTTTTTTTTTGCATATTACAAGTTAAAATTTTTATAAAAAAATGTTAAAAAAAAATTAACAATATTAATGAATTTTCATTCAGTTAATGAAATTATTCATTAAATTAATGAATCCGTTTGCTGAAGACATTTTCCTGTAGAAAATTTTTCGGATTCTGAGAACCTTTTCTTAATAAAACACTCTTACCCAAAAGACTTTTGTCCATAGAAAATCCTCAGAACTTTTTTCTCTAGAATATCTGCCGTTTTTAAGGACAATTTTTATTAAAAACAGTTATATTCGAAACGAAATTTCATTTACGAAATATCTTCCGAATCTGAAGAAAGAAAACTCAGATTATAAGGACATTTTTTAGATTACTTTTCCTACAAGAATAATCATTTGATACTAACAAAATTCCTTATAAAGTACTGGACAAAAAAGCACTCAGATTCGGAGGGCTTTCTATAGAAAAAGTCTTCAGATTCTGAGCACTTTAACCTCACATTCTAGGAACTTTTTTCTGATGACTTAATTTTATATTAGACTAGTAAGATTCTAAAGGATTTTTTTTTTTTGAAAAAACTCCTTCAGGCTCTGAGGCCTTTTTAAAACGTGGCCTTTTAAAACGTTAAAGGCAATACCAAGTTGACAATAACGACACAAACCTATAAAAAGTCAGACGGAAAAATATAAACGGAATAGTATTTTCAACTTCTTACCGTCTGTAAATAAGACGGTTTGTCTATCGAACAGATTAAGGGCATTAATTTTCTTCAATACACATGCATTTAAAAGTTTTAAAACTTAAGACGCATAGTTCAGAGTTTTACTTGATATCTAAATTTTTCTTTATCCGTTGCCACAATTACTAGTACAACCATTCCATGGTTATATGAAACTAAATTACTTACAGACAGAGAAAAATTTAGCTATTTGCCAACAGAAATTGAAATGTTACTACGACTCAAATTCGGTTATTACGAATTTCAGACGGTTGACACAACTTAACAAAAGTTTTCACAACAAAGTTCGGCTAATTCAACTGAACTTTAGTTGCAATACCCAAAATATTCAGAAATCTAGTGTAAATATCGTTGTACTAACAACATTTATAAGTTGTTACCATTAATATACACTTTTCAATTCGGTTGACACTTTATTTCTCTGTATGTAATTATCAACGATATAAACGATTCGGGAATATTGTTAAACATTTATTTTGCTAAAAACGAAAAAAAAAAAATTTTATTTAGAATACTCAGATGGTTTTTAGTGTTTTTTGTAATCCCGACAAAATATGTATAAAATTAGTATTTTTGATTAGAGCCGATTTAAATTAATAAATAATTTCAATAGTTATACCCCTAATCTGCATTTGTGTATACTTCCTATAGCTGTGTGTATGTGTATAAATTGTGTTGTTGTATGTGTAACTGAATAATGTCCTTCCTAGCCTTTCGTTGGTATGTTACCTAAATATGTGAATGTAAGTATTTTGAAATGAACAATAAGAATACCTGCAACATTGTTGATAAAAATACGTACACTGAACAAAAATAAATGTGAAGAAACCGATACATTCTGATTTTTCTGAATTTGGGATATGATGTAGATAAAATAAAATTTGAATGTCAAAAAAAAAAACTATCACATGTGGGCTAGAATTAGGTATTGAGAAAAAAAATACTCCACAAAAAGTGAGTATAAAGGTTAAAAACACTATATTTCCGATTTCAGAAAAATCTATTTTAAAAAAATCTGTAAACAAATTTAAAAGTTCTGACTACACAGACCTACAATAACGTAGAGAGGTCAAGGCCCTAGGCCTAAAACATGATTTTATCTAAACCTCAGAATTTCTCCATCATATAAGGTTTTCGAAATATCTTAACATAAAGTTTTATAAAAATCCCGTTTTTTTTGCTATATTCGTGAAATTATAACATTGCGCATTATGGCTTTTTCACAAAATTTGTTATGCAATCTGAAATTCCTCCCTATTGGTTTCAAAACTCAGGTTTATCCTTTCTGATATCTTATTTCTTCTTTGATAAATCGTCCGTTGTATTTATAGCGGAAATACATATATCACACAAATTTAATAGTCGATTTTTCAGAAATGGAATAAGATATTAGAAGGCTAAAAGATAAGTTTTAAAAACAATACGGAAAAATTTCAGATGACATAACAAGTTTTGTAAAAAAGTCACAACCCGCGATGTAAAAATTTCCCGAATATAGCATAGTTCGGATATCTCGAAAACCTAATAAGATATTGCAAACGTTAATCCTGAGTTTTGAAAACAAGTAAGAAATTTTAGGTGACGTAACAAAGTCATAAAACGCGATATTATAACGTCCCGAATTTAACAAAATAACTGACGAAATTCAGATTCGGATTCAGTGGACCCCAAGCCTTATGAAAAGTACATTTTAGTCCTAGGGTTTTGACCTCTCTAAAATTTTGTAGACCTGTTGTAGTCATAACTTTTAAATTTGTTTACATATTTTTTTTTAAATTGGTTATTCTGAGTTCGGAAATATAGTGTTTTTAACCCCCATGTGCGGCTGCAGAAATTAATATACAAGGAAATAGCATACACCACTGCACACAGAGGCGTATGAAATTTCGCCTCATATATATTTTTTTATTTTTGTTTAAGGCAATACTCATAAAATTCTTCCAATTTATTAATGTGCTGCTTTCGTTGAAAAGGGGATGGCGGAGAGATAAATGGTTAGGAAAGATGAAGGGCTTCAAACATAACAACATTGTAATTGCGCGAGATGATAATTCTTAGAACAGTTGTTGCTCGCCACTTGATGGAGAGTTGGCGAACTTATTATTGAAGCTTTTTGATTCATAGCCCTGATTCATTATTCAAATTTCTAAAAAAAAATTATAGTGTCCGACCGAACACACGTTTTTGTCCAAAGTCGATGCCATAGTCGATCTTGACCAAATCTTTAATGATCGGCCGAAACCGATGCTGAACTTTGTACTTTACATTTATAATGTAAAGCAAACGTGAATTTCGATTGATTTTGAGTAAAACTCAAAATAAGTTAATTTATTTTTTTTTTTCTTCAAAAATATGAAATTATGAATTAAATTATTTTAAATGGAAATGCTTGAACTTTTATATATTTACTAAAAAATGTAACGATTTAATACAATTTCTTTTGCTTGTACTCGAAACTAAAGAATTTGTAATAAAAATGGAAATTATTCAAGTTCGAGGCCATACTCTATACTTCTTTATTAGGATATTGCCCTAACAAATAATCTATAAAGTTGTTGTCTTAAAATTTATTAATTGACCCTTTCAGGAATGTGTTGATAGATCTATTTCGGGAATTTTCTAGGCTCCCATCATCAGAACACGTTTTAAAAGAGGTAACAATCCCATACCAAACATCAAGTATTCATATAAACTAGTTTCCTTACTAAATGAGAACTAATATATATTATATATGAGCTCGAAGTTAAAGATAATCACCATTGACCAAAAAATAAATTGAAAACTTGTTTTTTGTGTGTATGTCTACCTTTGGTAAATATTCAATACACGTTTTTGTTTTTTTCCTTCCATTTTTTTCAAAACGTGTTCTGATGATGGAAACCTACAAAATTCGCGAAATAGATCTATCAACACATTTGAAAACAAAAACTCTATAGATTGTTTGTTAGGACAATATCCTAATAAAGAAATATAGAGTATGGCCTCGAACTTGAATAATTTTCATTTTCATTGCACAATTAAAGGCCGAAAAAAACATAATAAAGAATTTGTTCTAAAAATATATTTAATTTCCTTAAATTCTCGATATTCGACCAATTTTGGCTAAAATTTTGTTGAACGCCGGTTACTACAAAAGTAATAGAATTTGTATTTGTATTTCAATGTCTTAATCAATTTTGAATTTTATAAATGAAATTCTTTCAGTGTAATTTGTAGTTTTAGTGTTTTTTTTATAATAAACAATGAGAACAATAATAAAAAATATCATAAACTTACATTTTCGTTTTAATAACATAATACAGTTTGCGAAAGAACCAAAGCATACAAAATGAAAATTAATTTTTCTCCTTTCTCGATAATATTAGAAATTGTCTAATATTTTACAACTACACTACAAATAATAAATAAATAAATTGTATATGATGAATGGTAAAATTGTTAGTTATTTTTCAAAAACACTTTCTCTGTAAAACAAACAAACAAAAAAAAAAAAGGAACCGGAATAGAGTCTATTGGAATCATACTCCTTAATAAAAACTAGTTTGTATACATTTTTTAAAATTCTTAGCGCAAAGTGGAATATAAATGCAAAAATGCACTCTGCATACTTTTTGAGTCCTAAGTATAAAATAAACATTTTACCATAGTCTGACTTTCAAAGGAATATGAAAGAATAACAAAACAACTAATTTGTTTACAAAAAAAAAAATATGTTAAACTATATAGAAAGGACTATCGATTTCGAAGAACTAAAAATCAAACTGTGAGAAAAGCCATTCCAATAAGATATATATCAAGCAAACTCAAATATCTTCATGTTGTATATAAATATTTAAGACATCCAAAAATGTTGCAATGAACGGTTCCAATACATTTTACCATTAAACCACTTAGCAGATACATACATTTAGCACATTCAAAAGCCATCTTCACATATCATCTTAATATGCATTATACCCAAGATTGGCCTTTTCAATTTTTTTTAAATTTAAATTGGTTAAAATTATAAATCCCAGGTCTTATTAGTTTTTTGTTTAATATATATCGAGATTATTTTTATGTTCCTTTTAATTTCTATCGAGCTTTCAAACTCCGTATATATACAAAAATAAAGCAAATCAAACATATTAGCTTGGTTGATACTAGTATTTCGATCTGGCTACATATCTCATCAGAACCCAAAGTTTTACAAAATCTAGAGCCTACAGAATTTGATTTGATTAAGATTAACGCCCTGTTTCTAGAACACGTTTTGCTTCACGTTCGTCTAAAAACAGTAACAAAATACATGCAATGCAAAAACAAAATACATGTAGTCACCCGTTCGTGTAGAGGCGAACGTGTTGTTGAAACCAGGGGTAAGATAAATAAATGAGAATGAGCAGAGATTTAACAAAAAAACCTATTAATCATCCATTTTGCTCCATTCTTGCCTTCTTAGTAATCAAATACGTGGCTAGGGTCTTTTCCTAGCAAGCATCCCCAGTAAAAAACGCTGCTTACCAGCAAACAGGTTTGTAAGGGAGTAAGCCAAATATAATCCCTTACAAACCTGCTTACATATGCCATGATTTTTATATGGCGAATTCCCACTTGGAAGCATTACTTTTGGGCAAAATAAGCGCGTGTTTTAGCGCTTACAAAAACTGTGATTTCATGGCTTTCAGTAAAATCAGATTTCATGTCTACATTATTGCGATTAAAAGTAATACTATGAATAATATATAATTTATTATACATAAAATTCTACAGACATTAATTTTAGACATAATATAATAATTTTGTTTTACCGCACCTCGTGGTAGCTCTTCAGGAACAGTGAAACAACTAATTATTTTTTTAACATACTCGAAAACACCAAACACAATCAGAAATCACTCCGAACTGGTTAAGATCGTTTATAATCTACGACATGATACTTTCTGCATTACAACCTGCATCCTCGCAAGGGATTAACTGAAGCTGCTTACAACCTGCGTCATTATAAGGGAAAACAGTAAGCTTAACAAAATTTTTTGTTTATTTTTATACGAACAACATAATAGTAAGCACTTACTTCAGTGCATTTGTTTTATCCTGCTTCTAAAAACACGAAAATTTTTTACTGGGTCACGACATTACTAAACTTTGAAGACCAAAAATGTTCTATTAATATATATATAATTTTAGTTTTTACTCTGGCTCAAGTAAAATTTTTTTACAGTTTTATAAGTTTTTTGTTTTTATATACATCGAGATTATTTTTTTTTTTGTTATTTTTAATTTATAACGAGCAAATCAAACATATTAGCTAGGTTGATATTAGTATTTCGATCTGGCTAAAGATCTCATCAGAAACCGAAGTTTTAAAAAAGCTACAGCCTCCAGAATAGTCAGATCTTTAACAAAAAAACCTATTAATCATCATCATTTGCTCCATTCTTAACTTAAATTGGATTATTAAAAAAATCGAAAGTTTATAAGAATCACAAAAAAGTTTTAAATCACCTTTTTAATTTTTTTTTTCTGAAATTATTATTGACTATTTTATTATATAAACTTAAGAATTAAGACGCAGGGGTACGCAGCCATTCTAGAGGTAGTCTTAGTTTAATTTTGGGATATATTTTGTAAATTTATAAGGATATTTTAACTGGATAACACCGAGTGCCTCAATGACATTTAAGAAAAAACAACTATTTTTAAATAGAACATTTTTTGTTAAAAAATATATACAGCAGGATTCCAAAAAGACGTTGAAAAATATAGTAGACATCTGCAGTTTGAACACGATAAAAAAAGTAAAAAGCTATGCCCGCGGAGTTTTTCCACGATGGCGGTAAATAGAATCTTCAGTTATGGAGAAAGGAAGTATAACATAACATAACATAAATTTCGCGTTTTTAAACGGTACTTAAATTAATTGTCATTATTTCAAAAACATTTTCATTTGTATGCTTTCGTAATTTCGTTCTACGAAGAAAAAATGCACGAATAACAATTATACCTCTTATCATGCAAAATGTCTTTGTATGGCATTTCGAACATATGTGAATGCAGTATACATAAATTTTTAGATCATATGCTTCGGTTATTTTGCGCACTGTACATACATTCACTTAAGATTCATTTATATGAGTATGTTAAAAGAAAGGTAAATTCCGTTTTATATATGTATCTGCATTTCAGTTAGGGTTATCAAATTCCCGACATTTTTCAACGTCCGGCAATCGGTGAATTTTTGTTGGTAGTAAAATATTTTTTTTTTGGAAAAAAATCGATATATATTTAAATTTAACGATCTCTGTTAATTCAGGCATACTACCAACTCTAAATGATATTTTTTTTAACTTCCCAGCAAAACTATAGTAATGGGCGCGATAAAGTAATGGGCGCGATAAAGTATTTACCTTGTAATGTGTACTCCTTACCTGTATAATTATTTTCCAACAAGTAGTAATGTGTTACCGATAATTGAACACTCATGGATTACGTTGTAATGATACCTCATTACATTTTACATTACTTCAACACATAAAATAATGACTTCCCGATCATCACTTACATAATACATGCATTATAAACGTAAAGTAATTATTAATATATATTTTTGAAAATCTATTTATAGACACATTACACATTAAATGCCAGAGACCCCAGGTTCGAATCCCAGCATGACCACGTTATTTATTTCAATAAATAGAATATTTGTAAAAAAAAATTTGTGTCCATTTTTTTTATGAAAATCTATTTCTAGACACATTACACTTTCCCAACATGTAACAATATAAGTAACCATTTAGTTTACCCCCTACAAGGTAATGAGTCCACATAATATTTTGTCAATTACTTGTTTGTGTGTATGGCACGGTTTGGAAGCGAGAGAGCGTTAAAGATAATATTTCGCAAAATTCCAAAAAATAAATATTTTAAAAAGAGCACAATTTTTAAAAATCTTTAAAACCTTTTTTAAAATCTTTTACCTACACGCAAAGTAAGATTGAAACTTAAACTTTTAAAATAAGCTATAATTTTCGTCCTAGGACATACAGGATTCCAAAAGGGTTGCTTTAACTTAAAGACTTATGGACGGATTTTTATAAAATTTGGCAGCAACATTAGCAAAGCCTTTAACCAATATATATTAAAGCTTAGATGCGTTTTGGCTCAATTCACGTTGTTAGAAAAAACGAAAATCGCCATATCTTCTTAAGCAAAAGCACAAAAACGGTGATTTTTGGACTGTAGTTATTTATATATTGGCAATTGGCAAGAGGAATAACTTATGCTTAAACTTATTCATTTTTACTGATTGGTTTTTGAGATTCGTTCTAAGCCTATTTTGGACGATATCGCCTATAATAGGCAACAAAAACAATTTTGGTAGAATAAAATTTTGTTTATTTTTCGTGCCGAAAAGTTTTTATAAATTTCAAAGCAAAACGGCTTAGGTCGGTTTGAGGGTTAATCTGCGCCACCTTTGTATTTTGAACTGACAAAGTTAATCTTTTAGCAGTCAAGTTAATCAAAAAATGCATATGTAAACGAGGACGATTAAAAAGGTGGATTAACGTTAATCCAGTAGATTAATTTCGCAGACTAAACTCCCTATGGTTGTTTTAATGTTTTTATAGTTCCCAGGAATCCCTACCAATGACCCCGGGTTAAAAACCCTAATTACATTACAACCATACAAGTTTACTTCATAACCATTATAAAAATGTCATCAAAGTTTACATACCAACAATTATTTTTAAAAAAATTTACTTGCTAGGAATGTTCTCCAAACGGAACTATTGAATTTTGATGGTATTATGCAATGTAATCGATGTATCTTTATATCTCGGTAAGAACAATAACACTGTACAACAGCCCGAAAATCTCTTATGTTTCCATGACGATTTTCAATGTTTTCCAAGTCGCTGAATCTGAAGTCACTTTTTTCGGGTCTCGTCAGGGGGTCAAGTCCTAACCCCCTACTGTTAACTTAATCAGTATTTCCCATTTTATGGAGGGTCGAAGAGGGTAATATATATGACCGACCCCTAGGTTGGGATCATATACAAATTGGATATATTTCTTTTAAATATACGTTTTGTAAATAAAAAATATAATAGAAATATAAAAAACATGTTCTATATAACTAAACTAAAAAAAATATATTTTTGCCATTGAGTTATACAAAAATCATAAAATTCTATGGGAGCCCCCTAAGGAGGCACAGTGGGATATATCGTAAAATGTTTGAAAAAAAAAATCGGCCATTTCTGACTTAGTGGTCCAATTGCAAAGAATTTTGGAACAGGATTTTGAGCCTCCCAGAACCCCTGGGGCCGGCAATATAACCCCCCAAGATAAGGGCACTTTTTGTATACAAAATTTTCTGGACATTTTTTTTTGTTTTAATCCAATTTTCAAAAAATTAACATATTTGTTATCTGCTAGTAAAGACTAACAAAAAACATGCTTACTTGAGCGAATATAGTTTTTGAGTGGAGCAAGATATTGTATTATTTTTTTTTTTATTTAATCAAACATTTATTTGGTTAAATAACTAAGATTTTTAACAAAAAATTGGCCTCGATTTCGTCCCGATATTCGCAAAAACAGAATCTGAGTCGTACCAAATTTAAAATTTCATGTTTTCAAATGGGAATATCTTGGACACTATAGGATATATCCCACACAAGTAAGCATGTTTTTGTTAGTCTTTACTAGCAGATTACAAATAAGTTAATATTTTCGAAAATCGGGTTTAAAAAAAATATTGTCGAGAAAATTTTGTATGCAAAAAGTGTCCTAACTGACGACGTTAAGTCATAGTCGTATGTTCTGTTTTATTAAACTTATAAAACATTGTACTACAGAAAATTGAATTTGAAATAAAGAACAATTAACTAACTA
The DNA here is from genome assembly GCA_021234595.1 of Delia radicum. Classification (NCBI taxonomy): domain Eukaryota; kingdom Metazoa; phylum Arthropoda; class Insecta; order Diptera; family Anthomyiidae; genus Delia; species Delia radicum. Next base: position 195,116,511 of record CM037853.1, read on the forward strand.
ACTAACTAACTAAGTGTCCTAATCCTGAGGGTCATATTGCCGACCCCGGGGGTCCTGGTAGGCTCAAAATCAAAACTTCAGCTCGATATTACGTCACTTATGTTCCGAATTTCATTGCAATCGGACCGTTAAGTAAGAAAGGGCCTAATTATTTTTAAAATTGTGATATATTCCACTTTGTGGGGTTGGGAGATGATAGAGGAAAAAATGTTCTCGAAAAAGTTTCAACACTCACTAAAATGTTAAATATTAATTTAGTTAACAGAAGGGGTTTAGGACAGACCCCCTCCTGCCCCCACAGTATCACTAACACCTGCGTGACCCGAAAAAATTGACTTCATATTCGGATTCAGCAACTTCGAAAACATTAAAAACCGTCACGAAGACCTACGACATTTTAATTTCTTTGAATGTTGTTGTGCAGTGTAATTTTTGTATAAAGCTTCTCTTTTTTATGCGTTAATTTGCACCCTAAAAATATTTTGGCGCATGTCGCCTAAAGTAGGCAACGATAACAATTTTTGTAGAAGAACTTATTGTTTATTTTCCCATTTTTTCTTCAACTTTCGATTTATATCAATTATTATTGCGATATTTGTAGGACTAGGTCCAGAAGTTAGGTGTTGCGAATTTGAGAAAAATCGGATAGCATTAACCCGTGGCGCATTATCCTAATTTTTTTATTTTTCCATTACGTCAATATTGATGGAAGGAGAACTTGTAAATTTACCTACAAATATCTCGGAAAAACAGAAAATTTACATCCCAAGTAAAAAGTATTGATATAGTAACATATTACTTGTTACAGTTATTTATAACAATATATTGCAAATATATATTCATAAAAAATCAGATAAAAGTATATCTCAAATATATAATTATATCTATCTTTATATTACACTTCATATAGTGCAATATGTAAAAATATATAATTACATATCGATCTATATATGATAACATATGTCACATGTAATTGCATATGTTTGTATACGATTGTATCTAATTGGATGTAAATGTATACATTTGATTGAGGACAAAATTCGGATGCAATTGTATCAAACTATATCTAATTTCATCAAATAAAATCTAATTGTATCAAATAATGTCTAATTGTATCAGATTAGATCTAATATGATACAATTAGATGGTTTCATTTTCGGATATAATTGTATCGTCACGTTAAATGTAAAAGCACGTAACTAATATATTTACTATTTTACAGGAGAAGCAAAAAAAAAAAAAAACGTCCACAGATATTTTACCAATATCTTTAATAAAACTGATAGTTTTAATCATAGAACCAAACATGTGGAGAATTGTAGTTCAATGTAGTGCTTCAAAATCACTCAACCCTACTTCCCAACAAAAAACATGGAAGATTTAAACTTTATTTTTAAAACCACAATTTTTTATCGTTGAAGTCCAAAATAAATCATAATTATAAATGAAACCGGTTTTAGAAACTTTGTAGTTACTCCCTTTTGCATTCTAGGTGACAATACATAGAACGGAAATGCACAAAATATTTTTTTTTTACATGGGATAGAAAAATTGTTGTGCTTTTCAATTTTATACTATCGCTTTTCATTAATTAATGTTTTGATTGTCCAATAGTTTTGTAGTGCAAAATTTAAGAAAATCGGATTACTTAACCCTTGGCGACCTGATATATAGAAAAAAATTAAAATAAATTTTTAAAAATATTTTTTGTGATACATCATTTCTAGTTTTAGACATAATTATGATCAAATGGAAGTCATCCCAGTAAAAATCGCTTCTTACCTGCAAGCAGGTTTGTAAGGCAGTAAGCCAAAAAGAATCCCTTACAAACCAGCTTACACATGCCATGATTTTTATATGGCGAATTCCCACTTGGAAGTATAAGCACTGATTTTAGTTTAGTTATATTTCTTGTCTATATTATTACGATTAAAAGTAATAATATGAACATTATATAATTTATTTTTTTTTCTACAGATTAATATAATAATTTAATTTTTTTTACCGCACCACGTGCTGACTCTTCAGAAACAGGTAAATGACTAATTATATTCTATAATATGCTCGAAAGCACCAAACACAATCGGAAATCACTCGGGTAAACTGATATAGATCTTTCCAGATACAGATACAGAACTTTCGGCATTACAACCTGCATCATTATAAGGAAAAGCAGCTGCTTGCAACCTGCATCCTTGTAAGAGAAAGCAGTAAGCTAAATTTTTTTTTTTGTTTTTATACGAAAATTATTCGTTTCATTTGCTGCTTTTCAGTATAATGTAATATTAAGCACTTACATCAGCCCCACGAAAAAGATCATTTTAAAATAACTTCTAAAATAGATGAAAAATACACAATTTTATGAGTCGCCAGATATATTTTTATTAAAGCAGTTTAAGAAAAATATTAAAAAATCGAAAACTTTGATAGCTGGGCTCCATTATTTAAAGCTATCCGATTTTTCTCAAATTTTCACCAAATAACCTTTAAACCTAGTAATACAATAATCTGAACAACAAATTCAAATTTTTCAAATAATCATGCAAAAAAATGCCGCTAGAGAGTACATTGTTATGAATTTCATTGCAAAACTGTGTTTTCACGTTAGAGGGTTAATACCTTTATCTGAGTAAGACATACTTTTTATCATTATCTCATCTTCATTATTTTAAGTAAATTTATAATGAATTAGCAAAAATAAAAAGAAAAACTTAACATGAAGCTGTTTTAGAGTTTGTATTAATAGAAAATTGAGTTCATAAGAAAACATTTTCTTTTCTACTTAACAATAAAGAAGAAAATAAAAAAGAAAACTTTCCAACATACATCCTCTACTTATTTTTCATTTCATTATGCACTGCGTTGCAAAACTATAATTTCTCTAAATTTCGTTAAAAAAAAGTGGAAGATTTTAACCGCCATAAATGTAAAACCAATGGAAAATTTATAATATTTATCAAAAAAAAAAAAAAAAAAAAAAAAAAAAACAATTCTTTTATTTTTTATTTTGCATATTTAAAAAGGAATAACAAAATCAATTCGGTTTTCATAACTTAACTTGACATATCAAAATTTACAAAAATTTAGGAAAAATATTTCAAAGCAGCACCTTTTTTTATCAACTCGAAAATTCGATCAAACATACTTACCAGATTTATTCGAAGTTCTTTCGTTAGTTCTTAAACGCATCAATTACTGCTTCTTTTAAATGAAAACCGCTTTTATTTCGACGGTTTTCTGCGCAAACTCGACGGATTAATACTCCCGAAATATTCTCAATGGGGTTTCAATCCACCAATTTGCCTTCTAATACTGTAATTTACTCAGAAGACTTTATTCTGGTGCTTGGCAATGCCAAATCAACCACACCGTCGTAACAAAAAGTGTCCCCAACCATTAAGGATCCGCATCGGGAATTTCGTTTTGAGAAATATCCTTACGTAGGTCTCTCCAATAGCTGTTAAAACCATCTGGACCATCAAAATTGAGCTTTTTCTCATCTGAAAAAATCATCTTTCAAAGAAATTTGTGTTTAAACAGTCCTACCAACAACAGCAATTATTGACTTGCCTTTCTCCAGTTGGTTTTAAATTCCTTTTAGCGAATTCAAGACGAGCAGTTTTGTGGCGGGGTGACAACTATGGCTCAGAAATCAGCTATCAGCGAGTAATTCTCTGGAAATCCTTTAAGAGCCTACTTATGGTTAATATGGACACATTTACCTTATAGTCATCGGTTATCTGATTAAGACTCTTCATTGAGTTGCTGGCACAGTTGATTATTTAACTCCGGTCCAGCTCAGAAGACTTCCAGAGCCGCCTGTTTTATTTTTACCATAATTTGTGACAACAACAAGTGAACGTTTTAGTTTTCCACGAATTTCCCAAAACCTTAAGCCCACTTTTGAATTAGGCTGAAATTTGCTTTTTTTTCAAAATCACTTAGATATGAACCACGCGGCATTTTATTGCAAATTGATTGAAATTGCATAAAAAACAAAAATAATTCTTTATTTTTTTCTTTATTTGCTATTCTTCTTTGTTTACCGTTATATCTAATTAACTAACAAAATATTATTACACAGTTTTTCTCTTAAATCAATTACGTAATCTCTTAAATTTTACACAATAAGAGATCAGTTATCACTACGGGCAGGAACTTCATGCACTAAAAAAAGTGTGTTTTAGGCGCCTATAATATGCATATAAAATCTTTAAATATGCACTAAAAATTAAAAAAAAAATGCACTCAAAAATTTTTTTAAAGCCAAAAATATAAAGTTTTGAAAGAAACTGTCAAAAAACGTGAAAAGAGAGCCACTTTTTCATATTTTTTTGGTAATTTTAGTTTAGTTTTAAAGTCAGTTTGTTTTGTTAAATATATTATCTGACTACGTTTTGCAGAATTAACTCAACATTTAAATTATTTATATATGAAAATACTCATTTAAAAAGTAACTAACATTTCTCTTAATCCCAATTTGCATTAAAAATTAAGAGAACACGAAATAGGGCTTAAGCAACTTGAATAATATTAATTCTTTGTGGTCGTTGCGAAATATGAAACTAAATTTTATGTGATTGTTTTACAAAAAAAAAAACTATATAAAAATATGTATTAAAGTAAAAATATGCAGTAAAGATATGCATTTAAAGTAAAATTATGCATTAAAATATGCAGTTAAAGCTAAATATGCAATAATACGCATTTATAGCAATATATGCAAAACCATGCACTAACAACTCGATGCCATCTTAAGGTAAATTCTCTGATTCGCAAAAATATTTAATTTTCTCTGTTCTCAGACTTAAGGAAAAAAACATGCATTTGTATGAACTTCCGGTCCCTAGTTATCACACTCTTAAAAACAGTTATAAGTTTTAAATTTTTTTTTTAAATATTAAAAAAATAGCAAACATAATTTGTCATTATAGCTATGCAACGCAGTGTATTTTCTTGTTGTTCTCATTCTCATTATTTTATCTGATTTTTTCTTTCTTTCTTATATTTTCTTAGAGAAATTATATTTATAACAGTTTCTTACAACATTGTTAACTTTTTATTTAAAAAAAAACACAATTTTTCTATTCCCGACGAAAAAAGTTCCGATATAATCATATATGATTATATATAGTATCACAAATAACTAAACATCGCATATCGTTTGATCCGAAAAATGGCATACATAAGCTGATCTCATGTTATCTCATGGGACCTAATCTCATACAGCAGACGCGGATCCAGGGGAGGGAAATGGGATATTTCTTTCACCAAAATACTATTAAAATAATAAAATTGTAATTCAAAATACTGCAACTTCCCTCCCCAAAACCTTTTCCTGGATACGCGCCTTTAGGTCCAATTTTCGATGACTTTTCAACATTTGTGGCCGTATATTGGCAATAACGCGGCGAATGTTGTCCTCCAAGTGGTCAATCTTATCGGGCTTATCGGTGCATACTAGCGACTTCACATATTCCCATAAAAAATAGTCCAGCGTCGTCTTGTTGAAACCTTAGCTCCTGCACATCATGGTTGTTCAATTGATGAACGAAAAAGACAGTAATCATGGCTCTACCACCATTGACTGTAACGTTCTGACCAGCATCGTTTTTAAAGAAGTACGGACCAATGATTCCACCAGCCCATAAAGCACACCAAACAGTCAGATTTTCTGGATTTAACAGTATCTCAACATACACTTGAGGATTATCATCACTCCAAATACGGCAGTTTTGTTTATTGACGTATCCATTTAACCAAATGTGAGCTTCATCGCTAAAGAAAATTCTCCAAATTCGCGTATTTCAAACAGAACCATGATTTTCAAAATAAATTTGCACAATTTGGAAGCGTTGTTCAGGCGTCAGTCGATTCATGTTGAAACGCCAAAACAAACTAATCATAAATCATTTGACAGCCAACTTAATGTTCTATACCTGTATAAAAAACACCCTTTACTAATTTCAAAAAATAAAAAGCGAATCCTTTTTATGAACCTGAAAACATATGATAATTTTTCTTGTTAGACAGCGTTCCAATATCACCAACTTCAGAAGCGTATAAAAAAAATCTCGCACTAAACTAAAAAAAAACCTTGAGGGTTTGTTATGAAAAATGTCAACTTTCATTTGCTTTTGGGTTCATCCCATTCCGATTCAGAGAGTTCTATTTTATATCACTGTGTAATCATTACAAAAACAAAACCGTAGTTTTTCATGTGTTTTTGCAGTAAATTTTTAAACTCATTTATATTCTACTTATAAACGGTAGTAAAACAATATAAAAGTGATAGAAAATTCTATAATATATAATATAGATCTATATATAGATCTATATATATATATATATATCATATTGAACAGATATAAAAGATATGCTAATATATAACATAAGAAACAATGATATATGATGATATATTACGCCATATTAAAAAATGTTCATAAACTAAGTATAAGATATGTACAGATATTGTAATATATTGCATGTAAGATGATATCAAGTTTTATATGAGTATATATAAATTTTTTCATCGGGTATGTGATTTGTTTTCAGTTTGAGAGTTTTTTCAATATCTGAGTAGTATACAAACACTTTTTTCATCGGGTTTTTAAACAAATTTTCTTAAACTATTTACTCTATTCAATATCCTTCTCAGAAAGAAAAAAAATCTTTTTCCGCTTAAGAAAATAATTCTTTTGTATTTATTTCTATAAGTTTAACATAAAAATATTATATTTTTCAAAATATTACGATGAAAAATATTTTTTTAATGGAACAAGATGATTTTTATAGATGAAGAACCATAAACCCCTTACAGAAATTATCAACGATAATTTAAAGTTCAACGACAGTAGTGCAACCGTAGTTAAAAGACATCTAACTACTTGTCGTTACAACTAGCGTAGTAGATACAATTTTAGTGTTTTATTTGTATATGCCATTTATACAGTAAAACCCGGTTATGACGATCAAAGGGAACCAAAAAAAAATTAGTGCGTTGTAAGCGATGTTCGTATTAACCGGTGTAAAATTTCTCTAAACTGTTTTTCGTGACCACAAAATATCAACAAATTTTAGAAAGTTTTCCATACATTTGAGTAAAAAATATCTGTGTATTCAGTTTAACCCTCCGATGAGTGACAGTTCTGAACTTCACGGCCGTGTGAAACGGACCTTTTTTGTAAATCATGTTTTTTTCATATAAAAATTTTTTTTTTGTTTTTATTGTTTATACCTAAATTCTACATACAAAAATAATTTTTTTCAATTTTTTTAATTTTTTGTTTTTATCATCATCCCTAATGTCTATGAGTTTAGGTCTTTGTGTTCAGAACAAGTAAATTATGTGTTGAAACAATAAAAAAATTATAATGATGCCCAAAAACATGCATTTATTAGTGAAATTCAGTACAAGGTCCATACGGACCTATTCACACGTCCGCGTACTATTCTCACTAAAACTTCAATAACATGCATTTATTAGTGAAATTCAGTACAAGGTCCATACGGACCTATTCACAAGTCCGCGTACTATTCTCACTAAAACCTCAATAACTCCTAAAGTAATGATCCGATCGGCTTGATTTTTTTTCCAAAAGATGCGCATCAAAATACTCTTGGAACACAGAGTAATTTCAGTTTGAAAATGCAAAAAGGTCCCTAGGGACCTTCTCACTCATCGGAGGGTTAAATTGTCCCGTTACAAAAAAAAACTGATATAAAGCTTTGTATAGTTGTATCTAATTAAATATGGCCACACACTTAATTATATAAAATTTCATCCGAAAAATGGCTCGATTAAATTGCATCACATTAGATCTAATTGTATCACATTCGATTTATTTAGATAGAATAAAAAGTGATTTGATATAGTTTTGTTCGAATTGTTTCCTCATCCAATTTAATCAAATGATACGTTATACTATAAGATTATATATAATTTAATATAATAGGATATAATATTTTAATTATTTTAAGTATAAATATTGTATTGTTCCTTCCCATTTTCAAAACACTAATATTAGGTTTTCTCATATAACTCGAGTCAATACAACTTGTACGTTTTTGGGATGTATATTATCTTTAAATCTTAGATTAAAAAAGTTTGTGAATTCAATACTGCTTCTGAAATGTAGTTTATTTTATTGTGTTACGAGGGCGGATCTATAAGTCCGAGACTTTTTTAATGAACCCCAGTTTTTTTTTTTTTAGCAAAAAAAATTTTATTTTTCAACATAATCTCCTTTTAGCTCAATACACTTAGTCCAACGCTTCTTCAATTTTTGTATCCCTTCCAAAAAAAAGAATTTTTTGAGGTCCATAAAATAGACATTTCTTGGCCATATGGTGTCGTTTTTTTTTTAATCCTAGTTAAATCGGCCCAATAAGTTGGCATAATATTCGCCGTTTATTGTTTTTCCCTTTTGAAGGTAATCGATGTGTATTATCCAGCCTGCATCCGAAAAAAACTGCTGCCATCACCTTATTGGCCACGATTACGTTTATGGTCAATTGAGAACAAACGCGGCACCCATCTTGCAGACAGCTTTCTTAAACCCAACTGTTCATTTAAAATCGAAACCGCAGTGCCATATGAAATGCCTATGGCATCAACAATCTCACGCACTTTTACTCTTCGATCGGCCAACACCATATAGTGGATTTTTTCGACATTTTCGGATGTATTGACCTCAATTGGCCGTCCAGAACGTTCAGCGTCATTTGTACTTGTGCGACCACAACGAAAGTGAGTAAACCACTTTTTACCATTGAAATCGATGATGCAGAGTCCCCATAATGCTTAATGGGCACTCGAAATTCACTTGTTTCCATTTTTAAAAAAATCCACGAGGTTGTATGCTTTGAACAGCTGTTAAACGCAAAGTAAATGACGGAACTTGTTCAAAATTTGACAGAAGTCTATTAGCAGGTGGTACTTAATGGGAGCAGTGTTGCATTTCATATAATTAAGAGTGAAGTTCGAAAAGTCACGGACTTATTTATCCGCCCTCGTATAATAAAGGCTAAAATTCTAAACAAAATGAAGTGGTTCTGACAATGTTTTGATAATAAACCAAAATTCCTTGTTCGTTTTACTAAACCGAGTTTAACTGACATCCCAAAAACTCTGCCTTCATATGATAAAAATATGTTAAGCATACAATTTTTTATAGTTCTCAAACTACAAACGATTTTGTTATATTTATTTACGATCTCAGCTGAAATAAAGAACATATCAAATAAATTATAAAGTGTTCTATTTAAAAAGCAAAAAATTTGTAATTAAAGAAGTTATAATTTAATATTAAATTTTTAAATGATAGTGCAAACATACTAATTGAAATTAATTTTACTTAAAATTTTCTCAATTTAAAGTAATAAATACAATTTATTCTATAGTTTTTGCTAATGCAAAATTCCAATTATGTTTGCAATTTAATAAATTTCAGATATTAAGCATTCTGCTAAAATTTTAAAAATTACAAATGAAAATATATCAATATGATGTGATCTTTAGCCAGATCGAAATACTAGTATCAACCTAGCTAATATGTTTGATTTGCTTAATTTTTTAAATATACGGAGGTTGAAAGCTCGTTATAAATTGAAAATAACATAAAATTAATCTCGATGTAAAAATATATCAAATTTTCTGAATTTTTAATTTCATACAACAATTTAATTTGTAATGTTCAACATGTTCAAGAAAAAATTTAATTTTCAATTTAAAATTGTCATTAAACACTTTAGGTTCGATGTAAAAGTAAATGTTGTATTAATCCTCATAAAATTATATATGAAATCATGTTAATTAATTTATGTTATATCAATTGATATACCTTAAGATATTTATATCTGTGAGACCATATCTACAATTCCAAGATAAAGTTATATATGATCATTTGCGACATCACATATATCCATATTAAGCCATATAAAACTATGTTTTATATTATGCTATATTAATTAAGATATCATTTGTTGTGTATGCAAGTTTTTACTTGGTTTTTTTAATTTTTTTTTTTTTAAGTTTTAACTAATTTTGTGAAATTTTGGGAAGTTTGTATTAAAAATAGAAAATTATATAAATTTTTTTTTGTGCGCCCCGGTAGGCTAGTTGGTAGCATGCTGGCTTATCAGTGCGGGGGTCGTGGGTTCGATTCCCACCAGAGGCACTAGTCTGTTTTTCGCTACAACGCGCCGAAGGCCATAGTAGCTAGTGCTCGGTTAGGGTAATAGTATATATCTTGTAATTATATGATTATTAATTAATAAATAAATATAAAATTTTGTTTATGTGACCGCTAAAAACAGTTCGTCTATTTCGATGTCGATGGGCGTACATAATTAGCTCCCTCATAAAAAAAAAACACTGTTTGTCCTCAAATATCGGTCAATAAAATATGGTGTAAACAATTGACAACGGTATTAGAAATGGGCTAATATTTAAATTTTTTTTTGCATTTCTATTTGAAATCTATATAAATCCTTGATGTCCTAGATATGTTTGTTAATTCAACTATGTCAAATAATATCGACAGACAATTGACAATATTTAATATCCTGGTTTGTATAGAAAAATATAAAGATATTGCAGCACAAACATATTCAAATACATCCCATACACTTTACAACAATATAAACAAATTGAATAAAATCATTGATATCAATTCATATATATACATACATAATAGTACTCGAACCAGGGATGGAAAATTAGATATTTAAAATGCTTAAACAATACAGTACATTTTTAAACTCGATTGGATTCATTATTTTTCTCATATTGACTTAATTTCTTCATATTGAACTTGAAAATATCGTAATCCAAAGATAATTTCATCCACAAGATTTTTTTTTCCTTGAAATGATTATAAATATTTTTAGTGTTCAAACCGAATAGTTTTCGGTTTTTTCACGCATTGTAGAGCATTTCGATAATAATAACGATACATTTTTCGAAGGTCTCCGATTTTGATGAAATTTGGATAGTATGTTTCGAAGTGAACGCATATTTCTAAAACGATTTTTATATTTTTTAAAACTGTCGAAACCCTAAAGCTTTAAAATATCGCAAATTTTTATTGTGTGAAAGATATTGAAAAAAATCATTTTTATAGGAATAGTAAACATTTTTGAGTTCAGAAATTTTACAATATAAAAATTTTTTTTTTATTTTTTTTTTAAATCTTATATTTAATTAGTATATTGTTCTACCTCAAGTCCAAAATCTAATATGATATTGTCATATTCGATTTCATTTGTTGCTTTTCAAAAAGTTTAATAATTTTCTTGATAAACAATACAATTGTTTCATGGCATCACCCCTATCTTCAATTGTCAGCAAAAGAAAACGATAATTGGCTTGACTCAACCCGATACATTTACACACAACAGACAAAATCAACTTTATGACAATTTGTTTGCCTTAGTGTATAAACTGGCTGATTTGGTAAACCTAATTATAAAATCAAAACTACGGAAAAGGTGTTTTTTTAATGTTTTCTTGTGAAATCAGTTAATTTTTTTTTAAAAGTAGAAGAATCGACTTACAAACGAACAACGCTTGCAAATTATTGAATTTTATTATCAAAATTCATGCTCGGTTAAGAAAGTGCATCGTGCACTTCTTCCAATTTATGGCCAGTTTGAGCGTCCTTCTGAGGCGGCTATTCGGAATCTTGAGACTAAATTTCGCACCGAATTTACATTATTGGACATTAAACCACCAACACGCATACGTAGAGTGCTAACAGAGAATTATCAATTTGGCGCCGTTAGCAGCATTTGGCCTCTGTTACTCCACTACGTGGAAAATAATGACAAATCTATTTTTAAGGGACCCCCTAATGTTCATATATTATCATATATTATCATTTTCACATGGGTTGTTAAAAATCGACATATGGATCCATACATGAACACACATGATTTATATGTGTTTATAAATGATTCATGTATGTTCATATGCTTAATCATATATGCTCATGTGTGGGCATTAACGAAAATTGAGGTAATATTAACATATATGATCACGTATGAACTCATATGAGCATATATGATATATGTACCACCATATGGACATGTATGACGTCGAATGACTTCATTTTTTTTTTTTTTTTTTTTTTTAAAGAGAAGCAACACTCAGGAAATTCTTCCTATTAATTAATGTGTTGCTTTCTTTGGAAAGGGGATAGTGGAGAGATGAAAGGTGGTGAAAGATAAAGGGCTTCAAACATGGCAATATATATAATCTCCAGGGTTGCCACAGTTTTCAAAATAAAAAAATATTTTATAAATATGCGTTCAAAGCCTAGCATATGAATCGAATTTAATCAATGTGAAGTTCAAGGGTTGTTTTAAAATTTTTTGTCAAACATACATAAGGATAAATCTTTTAGATTCTAAGCAACCCAGCAATACCTTTCATTTAAATTGGGGGTGAAAATCGCATTATTTCAACGCAGGCATGTCGTTGAAAGAAGTACTTACCATTTGTTAAGAAAAGTAATGACTCATTACCTACTTTTATGGATGGAAGTGGAGAAATGACTAAGGGAATGTTCCCTAATGTGGCCCTACACTTGGTATTTGTGGTATATAAAACGCTAACAAGGGACCCAGACCGGCAGATCTTAATGCACTTCGGATATGTTGTAGAGAATAAAAATTTAAGAGACCCGTGTTTTTTTAGCTGGCCAATCTCACGTTTAGGCGTTACTAAGTGGGGTCAAAAATTACCCATTTTTCTTTTTTTTTGTCTATTTATTTCGTTTTCTTAAAAGTAACTATAGACAAATTTGGTACCAAATGAAAGGTTTTTTCCACAGTTCATTAAAATCTGAGAGTTTGGTCGGGATACCTCCCTTGTAAGTGGATTATTCCAAATCCGAAAACATCAGCTTATATGCCAACTATGTGGTCATTAGGGAACGTGTACCCTAAAGTTGACCTAAATTAAAAGCCTCTCTAAAAGCATATACAAATTTTTAGAAAATAAAGTAAGATCGACAAAAATTTATTTTCACTTTGTTTATTAAAACGTTTTATGTATTGCTTAAAGCTGCTCAAGGGGCTAACTTTGTTAATTTTTTTTTTTTTTATTTTAAAAGAGAAGCAACACTCAGGAAATTCTTCCTATTAATTAATGTGTTGCTTTCTTTGGAAAGGGGATAGTGGAGAGATGAAAGGCGGTGAAAGATGAAGGGCTTCAAACATGGCAACAGTGTAATTGCGCAAGTAGATAAGTCTTGTTGTTTATTTAATCAATTAGCTTTATTAAAATTGTGAATAAAATTCTTACTGTTACAAAAAAAAAAAAAGGCGACTTAGCCTCATTTTCACAATGTCCCGTTAACTGCTAACTGGAAGTTTAATTGACACATTTGTTGTTTCCCCATATAAATTTTCAATTTAACTGTTTGTTAATTTTTAACTGGACATTTAGTAATCGGGCCTGGGAAAATTCGTTTAAACTTGTTTGTTATTCACTTTTAATGTTTACGAAAAATTTTACTTTTAATTGCGGATTTTTTAAAAATGACACAATAAAACCAAGTTTAAATACATTGTCGCCCAATTTCGCTTTTTCCAAAAAGCGAAAATCGCCATATTTTCTTAACTAACTTATAAAGGGTGATTTTTTAAGAGCTTTCGGATTTTATATCGTCGTCTTTGAAGAAGTACGTTTCAATGATGTACGGTTTCGGGATGCATTGGCAGTTCTTGCACACCAAATACGGCAATTTTCTTGTTCACGTATCAATTCAACACAATTTTTCGATAAAGAAGTGGATCTTCATCCAACTTTGCCAGCGCCCATTCACCAAAAGTTAGCCGTTGTCGTAGGTCGTGTGGCTTCAATTCTTGCACCAGCTGTATTCAAAAAGGTGTTACACCCAAATCCTTCCAATTGCTGCGAAAGGCTCAGAATCAATAACTCACGGTCATCAACAACTGACGGATACAGCTGCGATATTTTCCTCTGTCCGCGCTCTACGTATGCGTGTTGGTGGTTTAATGACCAATATTGTAAATTTGATGCGAAATTTAGTCACAAAATTCCGAATAGCCGACTCAGACCAAACTTACCATAAATTGGAAAAGGTGCACGATGCACTTTCTTAACCGAGCATGAATATTGATAATAAAATTCAGTAATCTGCAAGCGTTGTTCGTTTGTAAGTCGATTCATGGTTAAATTACCAAACTGAACATGTTTAACAGTAACATGTTACACGAAAACAGCTGAGCTGCCAAAAACAGGTTGCCAAAAAGAAAGTTGCTAAAAAATCACCCTTTAATAATAATTTTTGTCCAAAACTTATCTTTTTTATGCGTTAGTTTTCGAGGTGCACTCTAAACCTATTTTGGCTCATATCGCCTAAAGTAGGCAACAATAAACAATTTTGTAGCAGAACTTAATGGCAAAACAGCGTTTGCCTGTTAAAGGGCTAAAAGTGAACAGTTACTGGAAACATTACCAAAGTACTAAATTTTCCGTCACTGGTTTAAACATTATATAAAAAAAAAAAAAAAAACACAACTTACAACAATGAAATTGATAATGTTGTTGTTATTGATGTTTGTTCATTTGATACACATCTGTCTGTCAGAGTATTGGAACAATGTATTTGTGTAAGTAAGTATTGATGAAGGCTTTTAATGTCGTCTGTCCAATACTTTTCTTTGTCTATGTTTTGTTCTCATCAGTATTCTTCTGATTCCTTTCTTTATTCATACACTTAGGAAATTATGTTGGTAAAGACGACAGCAATTGTAGTCAAAAAACAAATGAAATTTCATTTAAAAAAAAGGACGACTTACATTTCATTAAATTCAACTAACATTGTCATTTGTTTTTAATGTTCAAAAAATGACTAACAATTGTAGTAAAAATGAACCACATGGTAGTAAAAAATAAACAAATATTTATTTATTTTTATTTTTAAATAACAAAAAACAACTGTAAAAAATGAATGTAAAATCATAAAACAGTCATTTGATGTGAGTTGTTTTTTTAAATGAACTACAAGGTTAGTTAAAAATTTTATTTGTTCTACAAATGACTTACATTTACATTAAAAATAATGAAACTGTATTACAGCCCAAACAACTACATATTTTTAAAGCAGAAGTTCCCTGAGTGTACCATCCATACATTATATTTTCAATCCTTTTTTATTCATTTTTGTTTTGACAGTGTTTGATATCATATCCTGCATCATCATCATCATCAGTTTGTATTGAAAATGTAACAAAAAAAAAAAAAAAACTAGAAAAAATCTGTCTTATTAAAAAACTGAAAATAGTAGATATGTTTCTAATTAAATGTCATTTTATCTTTAGGTTGTGAAGAAATAGATACTCCATTTTTTGTTTTTTCAAGTTTTGTCAAAGGAATACGGAGAGACCGAAAGCCAAATACGAGTAGACAACATCAGCAGGGCAGCGACTTTCATGCAAATGTATGTTTGTAGTCAGTAGGCCAAAAATCGTTGTTGATTAAATGCTTTTCCGAATCAAAGAATTTGCAACAAAATGGCATCGATTTGTTTTTGCATAGTTTTGCACATTTTTTTTTGCATATTTTAATGAATATCGCATTCTTTGATCAAAAAATTGCAATTTGTTTGTCTTCCGATTTTCATAATATTAAAAACATATATTCTCTTTGGAGCTCATAACACAATCTCCATATTCAATTTTTCAAAATTTCGCGATCTTTTTTTTTTCTTTTTAATTAAAAAAATCCCAAAAGTGTAACACTTGGAGAGCCGTATACTAAAAAGTTTTTGTTGTCGGATTTAGTTGATTTTAAAAGCGTTCTATTTTTACGATTGCAAATGCTCTAAAAATATGTATTTTTTATGCAAATGCAATTTTTAGATGCATTTTCGTAATTGTTCTCCCCCTCTTTTAAACACGAATAAATCGAAAATCTAAAATTTTTATACGACTTACCTACCTAAAACCGGCCTAAGCTTTTTTGCAATGAAATTTATGTCACTTGTTCGGCTTGAAAAATAAACAATATGTTCTACCAAAATTTTTTTCGTTGCCTATTTTAGGACCAAAATAGGTTAAGAGCCAATCTCAAAAACTAATCCATAAAAATAAATAACTTTAGACCTAAATTATTTTTCTTACCAAGATATAACTACAATCCAAAAATTAGCCTGTTTGAGCTTTTAGACAATATGGCGATTTTTAATTTCCGCAAAACGCGAAATTGAGTTAAAACGCACCTTAACTTCAACATATATTGATTAAATTTAAAGGATTTGGTAATAATACTTAATATAGTAATATAAAATCCGTCCATACGTCCTTTACACGTATCATTTTGAAATCCTGTATGTCCTAATTCCAAAACTATAGCTTTTTTTAAAGTTTAAGCTTCAATCTTACTTTGTGTTTAGTAGCAACGGTTTCCCGCCAACATAAATATGTTTTCAAGAATTTTTTGAATATTGTGTTTATTTCAAAATATTTATTTTTTAACCGATTAAATTAAAATGGATCCATTTATTTAATGAATAAATTCATTAACTGAAAGAGAATTCATTAATATTGTTAAGTTTTAATAAAAAATTATTCAAGTTCGAGGCCATACTCTATATTACTTTGTTAGGATATTGTCGTAACAAATAATCTATTCCCGAAATAGATCTTTCAACACATTCCTGAAAGTGGTTAATTAATAAATATTAAATTTGAATGTACAATTAAAGGTCGAAAAACATAATTTTTATTGTTAATAAAAATCATATCAAAATTTTTAATTTTTTCTTAAATTTTTTTATAATTGCATAAAAAAAATTCTTAAATCAATGAAAACTTCGATTTTTTTTCAATAAAAATCTTAATTTGTAATATGTATACAAAAAAAAAATATTTTTCGTGTGATTTTTTGATTTTTTTCTTATATATTACACTTTGGATTAAAAAAAAATAATCGCCAAGTTAAAGGCCTAATATTATGACTGACGTACTTTTTTTTTTTTTTTTTAACAGAATTAAACTTTGAAGCAAATATACTTGAGGCGGTCTCGTGTCTTTTAGTGTATAAAGTGTATAAAGTGTCGACAACAAAATTCTTTAAAAAAAAATTTTTATGTCGACAATCGGTGCTTTGTAAAAAGTCAACATATTTTTTTTATCTATTTTTTTTTATATAAATAATAATTTTGTTTTTGGCTAAAATCGTAGCTTGTATAAAAGTATTTCATACAAACTACGAATTTTAATCATTAAACACATAAAACTTTCACTTTAAACGTTTATGCTAGAATTAATGAAACATGTTCATATACTTTATGAATTTTTCATTGTGTCAATGCAAATATTCATTAAAATGTATTCAATGAAACATATCTGGGACCTTTTTTATGCAAAAATTTATTTAAAAAGTTTAAATGGTAGATCAATTTGAAAATGTATTTAAAAATAGAATTTGAATAAAAAATGTTGCAATAAGTGTGAAAAAGGACAACCATATAAATCGAATGCTTTTTGAATCAGAGAAATCCGATAATAGAGCTCTTGAAACTTACATAATTTTGCGATTTTTTGAATTTGTTTTTGGAAATTAAAATCGTAAAAAAATCTCGAGGTTCTGAAAATTAAAATCGTACAAAAATCTCGAGTTTCTGAAAATTTAAAAAACTGAATATGGGGATGTGCTATGGACTCCATTGAGTATGCGTTTTTGTTGCATATTTTGTAAAAATTAAGAGTAAGATTTTTTTTTAAATAAACAAAAGGAAGCTTGTAATTTGTTTATTTGATTTCAGTTTTAAACCAACGCTATCGAGAAATAAATCGATATTTAAAAAATCAACATATTTTTTTAATTTTCGGGCATATTTTAAGCGCATATTTTTGATTTTTTTTAGAGCATGAGAGTCGCCTCTCTGCACATCAACATCATCGCCACGTCACCAACGTCATTATAATCAATGTGAAGGAGGAAAGTTGTCATTGTGTTAGTTTAACCACCTCTACATACACACTTATGTATAAAAATGAACGTTAAAAAGATGTGGGAAAAAAGCTTAAGTACTTACTAGGACGAATGTGTCTAAATTGACAAGATTATATTCACAATATTATTCTGTTTATAATTATGTCGTCTTATTATCTTAATTCTAACCCGATCATGTACACTCTTATACAAACTATAAAATCTCTTCTAACCGATTGATTCGGGTTGCTGCAACCTCGTAAATTCGGTTGTAACAACCGAATTCAGATGTCACAAACGAGTTCGGTTGCCACAACCCCAAGTCGCTTACAACAACCGAATTCAGTTGTGACAATCGAATTTACGAGGGTTGCAGCAACCAAAGCAATTTGGTTGAAGGAAATTCTTTTGAGACAACTGTGAGTGTACATTTATTTTTTTGAATTTTTTAAAAGATTTTCTGTAACAAAAATTAAAATAAGTGATATATAGGCTGACTTAGGGCGATATCTGTTATCAAAGCTTTACGCTGAATAAGTTTTCAGTTTGTTTTCCAATTTTCTTTTTACAAACTTTTAACTGATTTTTCATAGAAAAAATATTATACTCTAATAGCGTTGGAGGCATACAAAAAACAGAAATTACGAAGAATAGTTGTAAAATTTCTCCTAGAACTCTACACAGAAAAGACTAAAATCGAATATAATCAGGGACAGGAAGTTCATGCACTAAAAAAGAGTGTTTAGGTCCCTGTAACATGCATGACATTTCTTAAAATATGCACTTAATTTTTAAAAAAAATGTGCTCTTTAAAATTCAAAATCAATTATTTTCAGGTTTATAAACAATTCTAATTAAATAGTAAAGTTCATTTGTATTGTTTAGCATATTCTCTTCTGCACAAGTTTGCACAATTAACACAACTTTTAATTAAAGGGTCCGCCAAATAATTTTTTTTTTTTTTTGAAAATGCTATAAAAAAAAACTACTGAATATTTTCTCAAATTTCTTTTTTTATTTGAAAGTACAATCCATCCGGTTCATAATGCAAAATAATTTCATTATATGGGCTGCTTCGGCTGGCCATGCAGTAGCCTACACGATCGGTCCAATTTTAAGCACATTATCGATTGTGTACAGCTGTATTTCACCAATGGCTTCACGAATATTGTCCTTTAAAAGCGTCAATTGTCTCTGGCTTGTTGGCGTAACACTTATCTTTGACGGCACCCCACAAATGATAGTCCAACGGTGTCAAATCGCAGCTCCGAGGTGGCCAAACGACATCAGCTCTGCGGCTGATAATGCGATCTTCAAAAACAGTGCTCAAAACATCGAGTGTAGCTTCGGCTGTGTGGCACGTAGCGCCGTCCTGTTGAAACCAAATGTTGCCAATATCCTTCTCTTCAATTTTTGTGAACAAAAATTCGTTCAACATGGCCCGAGAACGATCGCCATTGACTGTAAACATCCCACTCCTTGCTCATTTTCGAAGAAAAATGATGTTGATGGCGCTTCACGCACACTTTCTGCCACAGCAGCAATATTCTCGGGTGTACGCACTGTTTTGGCTTTTCACGCTTTGGTTTATCGATGAGGATGCCAGTTTTCTTTCACTTTTTTCACAAGATAACGAACATACGGAGCTGACGATGCTTCTCTTTTTCCAAAATCCGTACGCAATTTTCGCACACATTCTGCAATATTACCATGATTTTCAAAGTAATTCGCAATATTTCCCAGCGTTGTTCAAGAGTATACACAACCATATTCGTTCAGCGGAAGGATAAAACTAATTATCTGTCAAATCAGACATGAGCTAAGTGTTACCATTCACGAAATAAGCACTAGTTGAAAAAAAAAAAAACGTTAGATGGCGGACCCTTTATTTATAATGAAAAATACGCATTTAAATAACCACTAAAACACGTATCTCTTAATCTTAGTTTGCATATAAAATTTGAGAGACCGTTTAAAAGGGCTTGAGCAGCTTGGATCCTCTTTAGTTTTTACGCTCGTTCTTCAAATATAAATTAATTCTTTTTTACGAAAAACTAACAAAAATATGCAATAAAATATGCAAAATAAGTAAAATACGCAATAAAAATATGCATTAAAGCAAAATAAATAAAAATATGCAATAAAAATATGCATTTAAAGCGGAATATGCAAAATATGCATTATATAGCAAAATATGCAAAAATATGCACTGACAAATCGATGCCATTTTAACGCAAACTCTTTGATTCGCAAATATATTTTGTTTACCCAGTTCGCAAACTCAAGGAAAAAAAACATGCATTTATATGAACTTTCCGGTCCCTGGTCAATAAAATGTTATTTCTTTAAAATTTCAATTAATTTTTTTGTGCGAGTATTTAAACATTTTTAGTTGATACAATAAAATACTTACTATTTAAATTAACCCTTTCAACTACCCTTCTACACTAACTCAAAAAAATAAGTTAGTACAAAAGTTAGTAAAACGTCTTGTAAATCAGGTATAACTATTTTTTAGCAAATTTTTTTGCTAAAATCGTGTTTTCAGCTAAAAATTTTTGTTATACTTATTCAGCACTTAACTGTTTTATACTAATGATTTATTAATATACTAATGTTTTACTAATTAATTTTGCTAAAAAAAATTGTGGAGATAAGCACATTAATAGTGTGGACGACCACCAGATTGAAAGATATACGCAGAATGAAGCAGAGTCGCGGCATGTCAAGATGTAGTAGAGAAGAGGAAAATGATACTAAAAGTACAACTCTAATAAGACATAAAAAAATCAACCATGGAAGACTTTGTATCTGTTTTTTTTTATACATAAAACAAAATTGAGGATTAAAACAACTTAAATTTTGTGTTGTCACCAGGCTTGTGAAAATAATTGTCTATTAATAAAATAAAAGACAAAAGAAAATATTTAAATTTAATATGTATTTCTATAATAAATTTAATAGATTAATAATCTAGTGTGGTCAAATTGCAAACAAACATATACAGACATGTAGACAGAATAAAGCGAAAGACAAAAGACGCATCTTAGTATGGTTCCTTTTCTTATTGCAAAAAAGGGTTTGTGTGTTTTCGTTTCGTTTGTTTTTGTTTATTTTTTCGTTTCGTTTCTATAATTATCTTAGATTGAAATTCTATTGTCGTATCAGAATTTATGTTGTTTCAATCAATTGATTGTTAGCATAACCGAAAAATTCGGTCGAGACAAACTAAGCATTCTATTGGCAACAAATACGTTAGCCACGACCGATTCTGTTTTCTAGGTGTACATAAACTGTTCCTCATTGCTATATTTGTTAACAAAGTTCGATTTTTTTAATTAGCCTTTATCTCGAAAAAACGGGGCGTTTTGGTGTATCTCCTTAACTATCTAAAAATGTTGTCACGTAGCTTCATTAATGACCAGAACAAAATCAAACAAAGCATTTTTGGTTATTCGAATGTGTCAGTGGTAAACATTGACATATCAGTTTTAAAAATTCCATTTTCGGACCCAGTTTTTGGTGAGTAGGAGGGTGAGGCGGGCATATATGTAAAACTTGTTTGTTCTAACTTGAGGTCCCCTTACAAGAATCTGAAGTCGAAAATAAAATATAACCACAAACAAAAAATAGTTAGTGAATATGTCTTTAATTGAAATCGAATTTTATTTTAGAGAAATCTTTGTTTGAAAATTTTGTGCAAAAGTATTTTTTTTTTTTTTTTTTGTAATAGCATTAATAATCTGTAATATAATTTCTTAATTTAAAAAACATAAAATGAAACATAAAAATAAAACTTGTTAACCAAAATGAGATTATTCTATATTTTGTCCCAGTCAATAGCTATATAGGCATGCACAAATCTGGGCAAATTTTATGCTGTTAAAATCTAGATTCCTTTTTTGTAGCTGTTGTAAATTACAGGAGACATATATTTTATACCGAAACATTTTCCACTGATGTCTTGTCTGTACTTTGGTACTTATTTAAAATAAATCAGTTAATACTCTGGAGAAGTAGTGATTTAAAATTAAATTACAATTTGGACAGATAGTATGTACACAAAGGCACATATTTATACACTGCGTTGCAAAACTATAACTACAACATTCATTTCACTAAATTTTGTCAGTTTAAAACAAAGTAGAAGAGTTTTAATCGACATAAATGTAAAACCAATGGGAAATTAATAATAATATCAAAAAAAAACAAAAAAAAAACAATTCATTTAGTTTTTATTTTACATATTTAAAAAGGAATAACAAAATCAATTAGTGTTTCATAACTATAAATACACTTAATTTAAGATATCAAAATTTACAAAAATTTAAGAACAATATTTTAAAGCAGCAGTTTTCAATAATGCGTGAAAATTCGATCAGACATAGTGTGTACAAGATTTCTTCGAAGTTTCTTCCATTATAGATCTTCCGCATCAATAACTGCTTCTTTTTGACCAAAAACGCTTTCATATTAACAGGTTTTTGCGTAAACTCGACGGGTTAATACTCTCCAAATATTCTCAATGGGGGTTTGATCCGAAAACATGCGGGCCATTGCAATACTCTTCCATCGTCTGACGACTTACATGTACTGAGGCATTCTCTTGTCGGCAAATGAATTCGTCTTCGTTGCTATTTTCAGTAATGTCACTAATTTCTTTTCCAATACTGTAATGTAATCAGAAAAATTCTTCGCAAAATCAACCATACCGTCGAAAGAGCAAGCGCCCCAAACTAGTAAGGATGCGCCTTCGAAATTTCTTTTTGAGAAATATCGTGGTTCCTTCCTTAGGTCTCTCCAATAGCTGTTAAAAACCATCTGGACAATCAAAATTGAGCTTTTTCTCTTCTGAAAAAATCACTTTAAGGAAATTTGTGTTTAAACACCTTTCTCAGTTGTTTTGTAAATTCCTTTCAGCGAATTCAGTCGATCAGTTATGCGGCGGTGTAATAACCTTTCACAGACATCAGCTTTTGCGAGTACTCTCTGGGAATCCTTTAAAAGCGTACTTATGGTTGATTTGGACACATTTACCTTATACATATTCATCGATTATCTGATTGACACTCTTATTTGTGTTGCTGGCACATTTGATTATTTTACGCGCGGTCCTGATCGGTCCGAATATATATACACAATTTTTCTCTTAAATCAATTAAATAATCTCCTAAATTTTATACAATACGAGATCTGATAACTATTAAAAACAGTTATAAGTTTTAAAAAAAAAATTTTGTAATATTAGAAAAAATTGCAAAAATTATTTGTTATTATAGTTATGCAATGCAGTGTATACTGATTACACTCATGTAGATACCTTCTCATGCTAGACAGTGTTGCCACCCAGTCAGAAACTACCAGTGGTACAAAATTAAGCACTGGCATACCTCTGGCTAACCTAGGAATTGTAAATATTACTGCAGAACAGTGTTGGAGACGTTTTAACAGCATTATTTCAAAATAGCGTTTTTGCCAGATTAGATTTACAATAACTTCAGTGGTCCACAAAAAAAA